>BROG01000311.1:682500-725000 GCA_030159075.1 Atrina japonica
AGTGATAAAGAGTAGTATCAGAGAAAGCTTTGAAAAAAATATGTTGCATTGAGATTTTTAAAACGAAATCCTCTTTAGCTCTCGAATAATAAAGTTTTTAACTTTTAATATAGATTATTTCCCTGTCTTGTTTACGGAGTAAACTCTTTTATTCACGAAAAACAAAACAGTTCACCCCCTGTATACCGCCACCTTTTGTTTTCCTGAATTATGGCAGTATAACTTATTTTCGAATGATTTAACATGTATAAATGATTATTTGTATCGGAGTTTCGGCGACGGATGGCGGTATGAGTGTTTTAGCATTACAACGAGGGAATTACATAGGATGAAATCCAATCTTCAAGAAAACGCGGAGAGAGAGAGAGAGAGAGAGAGAGAGAGAGAGAGAGAGAGAGAGAGAGAGAGAGAGAGAGAGAGAGAGAGAGAGAGAGAGAGAGTTAAACTCTAAATCACGTTACACACATACCAATACATACATCAGTACAACAGACTACATACTCATAATTGTAATTAGCAGTTCACACTACACCTTTCTATAACTGTAGTGTTTGTATTTTATATTGTGCAGAATAGTCAGACATTTTATGTTATAATTTCGATACAGTGAATTACAATTTTCTTCAAAACAGCAGTATTGCTTGTTGTGGTGATATATCTTCTATATATCATTCTTATAACGTTGACAAGTGCCATGCCTTTACTTTACGCTAGATCTCAAACCTGGCTCCTTTGACTCTACGTAATACTTATTTCTGGTCACTAATACGATAAATTCATTAAACGGAAGTTATGGAGGACAACATTTTCGTTGACGGTGCATAAGATTATTACGAACCAATGTTGGAACGGAACAATTAAGAAATGGTCTATTCGGAGTGTTAATTTTTTAAAATGCACTGTTGCAGTGTATGGTTTATTCAGTAATTTTATAAAAAAAATTAAAGTACATGTATATGTTTATTGCCTATTGTATCATACAAGGCCAAATAATAAATCTAAATTTAAAGCAAAATCCGTTTAATAATAATAAGCACTTTAAAAAAATTTCTATCTTACCTTTTGAAGAATTTAGGATGGGTATATATATATATATATATATATATATATATATATATATATATATATATATATATATATATATATATAATATATATATATATATATATATATATTGTATCAAGTGGAAGTCAGTAGTAAGCTGTAAATGAAATCTATGTACATGTAGTAAATTTGTTAGAAAGTATACTTTCTTTCAAAAATTTTCTCGATTTATATCAATAGCTTAAGGTCCTCATTTCAGTTCTCTTTGCCACTGGCCGATATCCCATAGTGATCAAGACTACTTAGTTCTGCTTGATATTCAAATGTTGTTTCATGTTTATTTTTAGAATGATTACATAATCCAGTTTTTATTATTTTCATGACATCCATACAAATAAAACAACACACACACAAAACCTAGATGATTACGAGCATCACATGAATAATTATGAAAACGATTAAGTAATGAAAAACTCGTAAACAAATAAAACACGAAAATTTGGAGTCATGAAATTTTATATTTAGTCCATGAATGATATGTATATATGTTGATTGATGTTTACAATTTTGCCTCGTGTCATCAAAATGTTCTATCTTTAGACGTTATTCTAATTAAGTTTATAACTAATTTTACTAATTAAAATTACATCTGACTAATACAGAAATAAAAGTTTCTATTTTCATGTATATGAGATTAAAAAATAATTTAAGGCAGTGATGTGTGGGGATTTTTTTATCATCATTATTAAATGTTGAGTTGCGTTTTCGTTGGCGGTTGTTGAGACGTCTGCATCAATTGTGACGACGATACACTCCTCACGTGTTTCATTGGACTTGACTGTGGAATCACGGCGGGTGTGACCGGTCAACAGGGGATGCCTACTCCTCCATGGCACCTGATCCCACCTTGGTTTCCAGAGGTCCGTGTTTGTCCATTTTTACTTGATTTGTATCTATGTCCTGGACATTCTTTTGATTAATACTTTGGTATCTGAATTTGTTTATATTTTTTTCTTTTACTTTTTGGTGGGTGTGAATTGACAGTAAAGAAAACGCTTACTGATTGAAGAGATTTCTTATGTACATATTACACGCCTATACGATCGGAGTCCAGCACCATTAAACTTAACGGTTTACTTAAAAAGCAGTATTAGCTCTCATCGACAATTTGGTTATTGTCTAATAAATACCAGACCACATCAAAACAACTAAAAATGTCACAGAAATTACCTACATCTATCGTGATGTAAGCCCGGAAACTTTTCACACATTTGTGTGTGTAGATTGAATAAAACCAGCGATATCTCGGATACAACTATGTCGAACTAAGTTGTGGATTCTTGAAACAGAACGAACCTTATAAAACATTGAAAGAATATTTGCATTACGTAAAATCATCGAACAATGTACAGAATGGAAAAGGCAGCTTTACATAAACTTTGGTTGAAATTGGCCTACTGTTTCCTGCTAAGAAGTCGACGGCAACAGACAGTAAAAGGCAAAATACATCGCGAAAGTGAATTAAGTTATAGTAAAATACACAGACCCTGGCGTCATGGAGTCTTGTGAACCCTGTCTTGAGCAGGATAAGTTTAAATTTTAGGTAATAAAGCATAACATTAGCATAACAGTGACTAGTGTAATCGTTCCTACTTGTCACCATACATAAGAGAGCATCCAGTGAGGAATAAAACGCTTTTCACGTGCAGCATGTCTGAACCGAAAATTGAGTAGAATCATCTGTATGAAAATCAAAAGGTTACTCTGCCCCGTCATCTTATACGAATCGTACAATACATCACGCCAGATCCTGTAATAATGAATATCCGTGAGCTATATCTTACCCTGTTCTCTTCAAAGGTACATCAGTCTACGCTACAAGCAAAAGCCATTTCACAGAAAGACTGATGTATGTACGATACACGTAACATCGATATAAAAAATTTCAGATACCAAAGTATAAATCCATAGGTTGTCCAGGATATAGGTACAAATTTGGTAGCAAATAGACAAACACGGACCTCTGGAAATCAAGAGGTGGTCTCAGGTGTCATGGAGAGTAAGCATCCCCTGTAGACCGGTCACACCCGCCGTGAGTCCACAGTCAAAGTCGTGAGGAGTGAATCCTCGTCAAAATTGGTATAGACGTCTCAACAATCGCCATCGAACTGGTACCTCAACATTTCACGTAGTGAAACAGAGTAATCGCAAACAAGACTATTATACCGACCATAATTTACGGAACGTTGACATCAAACGTGGTTTTCGATATCCCTTTATCAATAATTTGTCAGTGAGTAGTTTACCTCTGAATATGAAATGTTCATATGTTGAACACGCCCTGGCATATCGGATCATTTGTGAATTATAAACTCCATATACGGTTGATTGTGGGATATTACTATTTAAATGAGGAACATTTACAATAGGAAAGCCGAAATCGTCGCGTTTGTCGTATAGCTTACTTGTTAACTTCCCGTCTGTGTCTATATTAATTAAAATATCCAGGTATGAATGGTGTGTGATTGATTCTGTTGTATCGTTGATTTCCAGTTCCCTGGGAAATATCGCATTCACATGTATTAAAATTGTCATCATTAATTAACAAAACGTCGTCGATATATCTAAATCTCAAATTAAAGGACACCGCTAGCGTTTTCTTCTTTTGATTCAGCAATCTCTGAATGAAATCTGCAGTTTCAGTTTGGTTTGCTTACTGTACAGTGATATTATACCTCGGTGTTTTCTTGAAAATAATGATAACGTAAAATGTTATACCTCAGTGTCTTCTTGAAAAGATTGGTGACGTAAAATGTTATACCCAAGTGTCTTCTTGAAAAGATTTGTGACGTAAAATGTTATACCTCAGTGTCTTCTTGAAAAGAATGGTGACGTAAAATGTTATACCTCAGCGTCTTCTTGAAAATAATGATGACGTAAATGTTATACCTCAGTGTCTTCTTGAAAAGAATGGTGACGTAAAATGTTATACCTCAGTGTCTTCTTGAAAAGAATGATGACGTAAAATGTTATACCCAAGTGTCTTCTTGAAAAGAATGGTGACGTTAAATGTTATACCTCGGTGTCTTTTTGAAAATAATTATGATATAAAATATTATACCTCAATGTCTTGTAGAAAGGACTTATGACGTAAAATGTTATACCTCGGGGTCTTGTAGAAAGGAATTATGACGTAAAATGTTATACCTCGGGGTCTTGTAGAAAGGAATTATGACGTAAAATGTTATACCTCGGGGTCTTGTTGAAAAGAATGATGGTTTATAAGGATGTGAAACAATTTCAAAACAACACAATGATATTACGTTTTTTCTTGGTTGATAGAATTCTATAGAATGTGAAAGAATAGATGATATGGAATTAAAAGAAGTGTCACCTTCAAGATATCTTGTTGTCTTTGTAGTAAGCCTTTTTCTGTTTTCGGTTGCCGTATTGTTTGTTTTTACCTGTCATAAATTTCCCTCTTGTAGGGCGACGTCAACGGCTTAAATGTCAAATGTAAAAGTGTCAAATGCTATGACCTGTGCAATGGACAGTCATCAATAAAATGAGGATTCTCAAATGTGGCATTGGATTTCGAAATATTCTACAAATGTATTTGAAATATCCGTGATTAGACCGAGCGTTTGGCGAACTTTAAATTGCTACCTATGTTAAAAATCATTGTGTGTTATCACGAACCAAGCTGTATGTAAACTTTCTGCTTTTAAGGCGAACGCCCAAGTTCCGAGCTACCATGAAAAGTATTTTGACTTCAGTTTTATCCACAGATGTCAGTTACACTGCTGTATTAATATTTTAACAAATTGTCTTTTTGTTCTTACAGATTATTGAAACTAGGCAACATATTTCTGTAGCTAAATATAATATTACTCTATTGATTTTTTCGTGTTAATTATAACAGTGAAGCAGAAGATTTTGAAATATTTTATGATCAATAATTGTGCAGAACGGTTAATCTCTACACAGTACAAATGTAAGGCCTGTTTTTATCTAGCGGCTGGAGCCCGAGTAATGGAAAGTCATTATAAATCCTTTTTTGCTCTACGTGAAACCCGGATCAAACCCGAGTTCTGTTATGGCAATACTTTGAAGTAATTCTATATAATACCTTAGTGCTATCAATAGCTCTGACTCGAAACTGAAAGTGATTGGGATATTTTATATGACGCTTGTCTGTTATGAACAACGTTTGCTGAATCAATCTTCATTAGAGAAGGATAATCATTATGTACATGTATATCAGTAGGCGGAATACTGACATTGTATCTGGAAGCTGGAAATGTCCTTTCGGGCATCCATATTTCAAAACGTAATGAGAAGTCTCCTAACGTCTCCCATCAGACGATTCTTGCCTCCCATTTTTGTTAGAGAGACATGATTTACAGTATAACAAATAGATGACATAATTTATCTTTTTTTTTTTTTTTTTAAAAATGTTACCACCAGTTTGGATGAAATGTGTAGGTCCTATTTATTTTTATTTTTTATTTTTCCCAACGGTGTTTCTATTGATGTTAAAAAGTATTAAGTAAAGGAAGAAAACAATACTGTCTTTACCCCAAAACAGTGTTGTATGGGCAAAATATTTTGTCTTGTAGCGATTTCAGCAGTTCGTATATTTAGTGCTAACAATAGGCCTATCAAGATAAAGTGGCGCATCCGGGTTCTGTTCGAAATCAAAACAACACTGCTTATTTACCAATTTCAGGGGTGTACAGGTAAAACGTACAATTGTAGCTCTAATAACAATTAGCCTGTCACCCCTGTCTTGATTTAATTTAGACCCGGTGTGTTTGAACACATGTGCCTCTTGGTTTCCAGAGGTCCGTGTTTGTCCATTTTTACCGGATTTGTATCTATGTCCTGGACATCCTATTGATTTATACTTTGGTATCTGAGATTTTTATATGCTAATAGATTTTTTTTTCGAGTTATTCCAGTCCATTCAGCTTCGTTTGAATAGTTTGTAACCTAGCTCGCTATTTACTAGTATTCAGTTACGTGCGATTGTGACCGGTCAACAGGGAATGCTTACTTTTTCCATGGCACCTGATCCCACCTCTAGATTCCCAGGAGTCTATGTTTGTCCAATATTCACCAGATTTGTATACTACATCCTGAACATAAAACTATTGTATCTGTGATTTCTATATCGTTTCCAGCTCGACAAATAATTCTTCCTAATAACATGTTACGTATTTCTAATGCCTGAGTTCTGATCATTCATAACATTTTTTTTTCAATCATGCACCATTACCACTCAGCTTATATTATTTTATCAGGAACTTAAGAGGCCGGGTAAAACATAATAAACAAAATCGATGAGAAAGCATGCAAAGCAGTAATACATAGACGTCACATACAAAACCATCCCTGTCATTTTTTTCCATCTTCGTGATATATATACATGTATTTTCTAAATTGTATCATTAAGTGCCAAATTGACTATTTATTTTGCTTATAATTCTTTTTTGTCGCTGTAAAGCTATTCGAATGATAAAATGTTTCAATAACCATGATTCTTAATCATTCCAACAACGTTACCGTAGTTCAATATTCAGAAAATTATTACAAAATTTATTGAAATTGTTACGCAAAAATACACTGGCAATATCATATACAGGGTTCCCTGCTATGGTTATTAATCTGCTGTTTGCGTTTTTAAACGAATAAGACGCAAAGATGCAATAGTCTACTTGTTAATAATGTGTTTGTTCTCTAAAGGGTAATTTTAGGTTAATTTTCTGTTAACTTAAAACATGCTTATAAGCACTCTGGACGTTGGGTGTTTAGGATTTTGGGGGTTAAAAACCATAACTAAATTAACAAAAATAGCTGAAAATTGCACAATTTTGATAAATCGGAAACCTTGTGATTCTTTTTCTAATAAAATGTCCATCATCAGTGGTAGGTATAATTGCCTTAAACAATCTTTGTGTATCAAACTTTGTGGGGTTTTAGCGGAGGGGGTGTCAAAATAAAATTTTTAGACTTAAAATTATGACAAAAAGCCATTAGTCTCCTCATGAATGTGTTGTTTCATTCGCTACCTAGACCCATGATCTTTTAACTATATTAACTCAGAAACATTTAAAGTGATATTAGCACTCTTTTTGATTTGGCATCCAGACGTAACGGAGGTTTGAAATATGGTATCCCATCGTTTTGTTTTCATTTATACCAAGTTTAACGTATCATGCCATACGATGGCTAATTGACAACATAGATAGATAAATGTGATGTCATATGAAGTGTTGTGAAAAGCGTCAACATAGTAATACATGTATATGTTTATTATCTAAGTTGCATACCCATACATATTAAAACGAAATATGAAAATGGATTAATCGCAATTTATATTTACTGCAAGTAAAATACACTTATAGCTAAATGGGGTATCTATATTTATATTATGTGTATCTATGTTCTTTTGTAGAATAGATATCATTAATGAAAGGGTACTGCAAGTTATATACATTTAAATTACATGGGCTATTTAAATTTTATGATATAGTAAAATGCAAAACAGATTTTCAAGTATATGATAATAGTTTTTACTGAATCAAAATCATACACTTTGGGAAGTCAATAAACCTAGTCCGTCAATTTTAAGTACGCAAAGTATGACTAATTTGATTAATGAATGTGAAAAACCTACAAGATAGGCAATGCCAGCATTCTGGTCACTTAGGCATTTTTGATTTAGTGAGTAAAAGCCTAATTAATTTATACCTGAAAACCACTCAAATGTGACCACCGCAATAAATATTCATTACATTCTTTAATAGTATAAATGATTTCTTACTACCTAATTACGCTGAAATACGTTCTCCATAACATTAGGCAACAATGGCACCTGATCCCACCTCTGGTGTCACCTTAACATCCTGTAAATATATAAAAATTTCAGATACCAAAGTATAAATCAATAGAATGTCCAGGACATAGATACAAATCCGGTAAAAATGGACAAACACGGACCTTACTGGGATCAGGTGTCATGGGAGGATTAAGCATCCCCTGTCGACCGGTCACACCCGAAGTCCACAGTCATCCAATGAAACAAGTGAGGAGTGTATCCACGTCACAATTAAGACGTCTCAACAACCGCCAACGAAAAGGCAACTCAACATTTCACTTAGTGAAACAGAGTAAACTAATCCTTTGGTATCTGTATGGTATATCTTAAAATAAATTGTTAATTCAATTTCTTGATGAAACATTTACTGATAAAGTAATTATTTAAACAAAGGACAGACCTCATAAAATATGGCAACCAACTGCTTGGATAATCTAGAGACATTTGGAATCAATTTTCAATATAAGCGTAGCTTTTATCATGCAATGTGAAATCTTTGTTATCAAGGGCATGATCGACACTTTCTAATGGTTTCATTCACTATGCAGTTACATAAGTAACCACTGAAATTGCAAATTAGTATATATCACTACTTACGTGGTACAACATATATAATTGATGACGTTTGGAACGTTAACCATCCATCTGAACCCATATATTGGTTAAATTTAATTACTGAATAAATATAACCCTCGTTTAAATATGGTAACCGCAGTTTACATACCCTAGGGTATAATACTGATAACAGGGCCAATATTTCGGCCATTTGGAAATGATAACACTTAACTGGCTAAAATATGTAACCGAGTTTCAAAGTATGGCTAAATTAACCATATTTCATCGGGGGCTTATTCAACGTTAAATCTAACCAATCATTGAGCAAATGAATTCAACACTAAGTTAAATTCAAATAGTTGGTTATGATATTGATCGAGGGTTAAAAAATTACCAATAAATGCACAACTAGGTCATGACCTTTGTAGTAGAAAGTCCCACAATATACAATGAAAAGTACTAAACGGTTCAGATTCTGGAGTCAAAAGACAGGTATGTGGCATGAATCCATCAATTTTGTTACAAAAGTAAACACTACTGTATAATTGTTTAGTTTCACGGGGAGAAAATTTCGCGTTTTTCTGAATGGAATTTATTCACGGGCTTTAAATTTCATGCAAGATAGGTTACGAATTGACTTTGTGATGTATCCTTTTATTCACGGGTATTTAATTTCGCCGAATTATCTTTGGCCACGAATATAACCAAATTAAATCTCCCGCGAATAAAAGTAACTATATAGTAACTAAAAGGTTGATGAGGTTTCCCATTCTCATCTATTTCTGTTCTGGTTTTACGTCAAAGGTAAAAATCTCCTAAACAGCCGGAGTTCTAATATGGCTTATTTTGTAGCATTTATGTAAAGTTCTCAGAAAATCATATATTGAAAAATACCCCTTGAGAAAACGGCTTTTTATTGTCTTAATATTTTTTTCACAGATTTGTTAAAAATTTTGTTTACCCCAAGACACGAAATTTATCATACTATTGTTATTAATGGTCACGACTTTGTCCAGTATTCACTAGATTTGTATAGTGTATCCTGTAAATCCAGAAGATTTCTACTCTTGTATCTGTGTTTTTTTATCTTTACATCTTTTAATATATCTGTCAAACCATTACTTTAACTTCTAAAAAGAGTCATAAATGAAGGATAAATTGGGATTTTCCTATTTTCAGCGATTTTTTGTTTTTGTTTTTGTTATTGTATTTACTTCAAAACATCACATTTCATATAGAATGATTGTTAAATTTGCCCATAGTAACCGCTTAATATATATCACATACAATTATTGAAATAATTTTCAGTGATTTATGTTAATTTTCTGTGGATTTTACCACATAATTCCTGACTGCCCTAACAGCTAGAGTTGCGGCATAAGTTGTATTTGTTTTTATCATAATATGTACCAATGGGTAATCGAAACTCAAAGTCCATTAGAATACGACAAATCAGATAAACAAATGGTCTCAATATGAAGAACAATTGCAAATCCCGAAGGGGATAGGACCAGGTGTCCGTAAGAAGTCAGCGCCCCCTGTCAGCATGCTACACCCATCGCAAATGTTCCATGGAAACCTGGCGGATCAAATTTCAATTTGTTCGAAAAAATCAGTTAATTTAAGAAAAAGTAGGACAAACTCATTAATGTAATTTTGATGTTTCATTATTTTGTAGATACTGATGTATAGCATAACCTGGTAATTTTTGCCCCTGGTTATTTTCGCCCCATTGTGGTTATTTTTCGCCCTTTTATGACAGAAAACATATTCAAATCGTCATAAATTTGCCCTAAATCAATAGAGTCTCATGGATGGCATGTATGTTCGTGCCTCATTTATTTAGCTTGTGGAGCCGGTCTGACTCAGTCGGTAGTGCGCTAGACTCTTAATTGTGAGGTCGTCAGTTCGCGTCCAGCCGGTGGCAGGTAGGTTTCCTGTTCTTCGGATGAAACAGTAAAAACCGAGGTCCCGTGTCTCAGTAGGTGTCGACACGTTATAGAACCCTCACTGCTCAATAGCCGTAAGTGCCGAGCATAGGCCAAACTTTGAAGCCCTTCACTGGCATATGGTGACGTCTTCATATGAGTGAGAGATTCTTGAGTGGGACATTAAACAACAATAAACAAACAAACAATTAGCTTGTGATTCGCCATCTCATCAGAGGGCAAAAATAGCAATAATTACAGTATATTTGTAACTGTAGCTAAGTAAATACATTTTAAAACACTGGAAAAAATTGCTTCACAAAAGACCAAAACAATAGGCAAACATTTAAAATAAGAAAAGAAAACAAATTACATGTATAAAACTGAATCATAAACGAGAACATTTGAGGCATTTCACTTTTAAAGTGGCATTACCTGTATTTCTTTTTTTACTAATTAGATTAATGTTCAACAACAAACAAGAAATACATGTATACACAGACATAACAATCTCAAATTCCCATATAATTTGTGTAAATTGCTTCCGAAACACAATTTAGCTATTATCCGTTTGTAAATAATAAGACCTACCTTACTATTTGTACATGTATATGCGTACAAGACTGAATCTGATCTTATTTTCACAAAATATAAAGGAATATAATACCGGTTATGTCTCTGTTTATCTCCTATTTGTTATTGTACATCAATATAAGTAGTAAAAACCGAATTTTTTTCTTTTTTTCTTTTTTTTATTATTCTTTTTTTTTTTTAAAACACAGCTAATGCCCTTTTAAGTAGAATAAACTCATTAATGTACTTTTGATGTTACATGTTTTGTAGATATTGATATTTTGTATATATATATATATATATATATATATATATATATATTATATATATATATATATATATATATATATATATATATATATATATTATATATATATATATAAAACCAACAGAAGCCGACAGAAAACAAAATACATATACAAAACTGAATTATAAATATATGAGAACATCGAAAGCAATATCAAACTTTTAAACTGAAATGACAGTTTTACGATTTTGTAAGACGTATAAGTGCATGTACATACATCTACCTTGACTGATTATTACTTGACAGTTTAATTTAATGAATTAGCACAAATTTAAATCTCTTCAGACAAGAATCTGACACGTTCATTTTTAAAAAAGTTACAATTGAACAGATAATTAAATTTGTCCCCTAATTTCTGCTTATCACACTAATCACAACTTTCCGACAGATCAATACTGAGAGATTTTACCTGTTTTCATTGGTAATATATTACTGTTACACCTGAGCTTGAGATGCTATATATAATAAACCGGTGAGAAAAATGGTGAGATATTGCTTTAAAAAAACGGAAGTCAATATTATAAGCATAAGTTAGAATGTCCAAGACGATCGTTTCTGTCAATTAGACTTCAACAGCTGAGTTCCAATTTATAACAAATGTTTATTTTCTAAAAAGAAAATGGTGGTGTCATCCAAGCCAAATAATACTCATTGCCTTGTCCGCTTGAGAGTACCCACTGTAAAAGACTGTCTTACCTTAAAGGGTCATTAGCTGTGTTTTCTTTTTCAAAATATGTTCTTTCATTTTCTACTACTTAGATTGATATACAATAACAAAAAAAGAGATATACACAGGCATAACAATTCTTGAATTCCTATATATTTTGTGAAAATTGCTTGAGAAACCCAGTTTGGCAATAATTAATTCAACCTTACTTTTTGTATATGCATACCACGCTGGACCTAACACTATTTTCACAATATAAATAGGAATATTAGATTTTTATGTCGGCTATTGTACATCAAGTACAAGTAGTAAAAGTAGGAACAAAACGTCTAAGGCGGCCTCATTCGCTCACCTGACAACCATCTACAAATGTGGAAAGAAGACCAAGAAGAATATGTTTGTTTTGGGATTCGTAATTGTTCTTCGTATTCAGGCCGTTCTTATATGTAATATATCGTATTGTAATGGACCTGGAGTTTAGGATATCCATTGGTACTTCTTCAATTTACTTCTTCCAACAATTGCTTAAAGGAACACTAACTCTGTTTACCTAAAAGTATTATTTCGAGTTTTTCTACCTTTATCACTTGTTCTTGGTGCATAATAACAAATAAGAACTATACACAGGCATATAAAATCTTATATTCCTATATATTTCTGTGAAAATAAGGTCCGGTCCAGTGTTGTATTCATATACAAATAGTAAGGTTGAGTTAATCAGTTGCAAGTGAATAATTGCCAAACCCAGGTTTTGGGAAGCAATTTTTACAAAATACACAGGAATTTAAGAATTTTTATGCCTGTTGTTATCTCTTTTGTTTTTGTTATTGTATATCAATTTTAGTTGTAAAAATGGGGATATGATTTTTACAAAAAACACGGCTAATGCCCCTCTAATCGGAAATATATTGCATACACAAAAACCATTTAGAGTTTAACATATAACGTGAATTTGAAGTTGGTTGTAATACTATGAAAGTGATACACCGAACTGATATATATATATATATATATACATATATATTAATTTATATATAATATTTATATATATATATATATATATATATATATATATATTATATATATATATATTATATATATATATATATATATATATATAATACATCACATTGTAAATCTTAGAATTTTCATTGGATAATGGTATCGATACTATAAGTCATAATGCTCTATCACCTCCTGCATTCTGATGATGATATATATATATATATATATATATATATATATATATATATATATATATATATATATATATATATATATATATATATATCGACGCTGTGGAACTATAAAAAGTCGTAATGGCAATTTTCAAACTTTTCACTGGAACTAAAAGACTTAAATTCAATTTGACTGACACATATTTTGTAATAATTACTTACACATGTATTTGTATCCAATACCTATGTCAACAAAGATAATAAATACCAATGATAGATTCAAAGTATTTCATGTAAAAGCTCAAACAGACGTAGATATGACCTTTCAACCCATGATTCCCATTTTAATTGTACAGTTCTGCCACTTACGACCTTTTGTGACTGATTTTATCTGGCTATTTTTAGGTCGTATCTGTCACTTACTACCTTTCATAAGTAACTTTTTCCTAATTTACTCCGTAAGTTTTGGGACTTCTGACTTGAGTTTTACACAGGAAATGCAGAATTGAAAACTATATCCAAAAATAATAAAAAACGTAAAAGGTCGTTAGTGACAGTTACGACCTTTCATTTCCACAGCGTCGGTATAGCCTAGATAGAGCTGCTACGACATTTTATAAACACAATGTGATATATTTCCCTATCAGTAATTATATGCTCCCCAACTAATCAATTTCGATTCAGTATACATAGACAATGGTGCTCGTCCAAGTTTATCGTGCATTATACAATTAGATGTACATTTCACAGTTTCAAAATGTATTTACAGACTTCAAGATTTAAGACACCAGGCCCCCATCCCGTTTGTGGTTCTTCGAGTTGAGACCGTTATTACACACGTATCCAATTTGTCGTATTAGGTGAAATGATGAGTTACCTGTTGGATGGCGGTTGTTGAGACGTCTGTACCAATTGTGACGAGGATTCCTTCCTAACGTATTTCACTTGGACTTGACTATGGACTCATGGCGGGTGTGACCGGTCGAGAGGGGATGCTTACTCCTCCATGGCACCTGATCCCACCTCTTGGTTTCCAGAGGTCCGTGTTTGTACATTTTCACTAGATTTGTATCGATATCCTGGACATCCTAAAGATCTGCAATGTTTTATACTGTAATGGACTTGGAGTTTCCAATATCTCTTTTACTTTATTGACAATGCTATTAGTATATTCTTGTTGACTGTGGCGTGAAACACCATCCAAACATATAAGAAATGACTTTAATTCTTGGTAATGGCGGGATGAGAGAGAGAGAGAGAGAGAGAGAGAGAGAGAGAGAGAGAGAGAGAGAGAGAGAGAGAGAGAGAGAGAGAGATATCAACAACTAGTATCTATAATTACACCACTTTCGGAAACAATTAAATAAAAATAAAATTAAATTTTTTTCACAAATACAGAAAACTGTGTTTTCTGAGTTCATCCACAATTAGAGAGACCATCATTACAAGAGTCATCATGGTATCAGAAACACTTTTTTCTCTTTTATTACCTGGTTACACACAGAGTCATGTTCACTACTAAATCAGACGATACAAAATCAATACCATCATTAAGTCTTATACAGTAATTTTTAATCCTACATCAACTGCGACCTTGCTAGTAACAGTTGTTTCTTTTCTTCAAGATCAACCCTTTGTTCAACAATGGCCAATATGACTTTGAATCAGAAGTTCGCTGACTTAGCAGTTTTGTGATTAATGATATCTGGTAATCACTAGATTGCTTTTTTGGAATGTCTTAATACTCTCTTCGCTTACAAAACATTACTATGGTGGCTGATTTGTACCATCTCGACATTTCAATTTTTCGCCCCGAAAACTTTTCGCATGGCCAGGCAAAAAGTTGAAAGCTCGCTAATTAGCGACTTTTCGCCTCGCCAAACGAAAAATTGCTAATTAGCCTCGCCAAGCGAAAACTCTCTATGTGGCGAGTTTCTGGGGCGAAAAGTCGAGATGGCACACATCAGCCACCATACATTACAGAATGAACCTTAGCAGTAGTGAAACGATCATAAAACAAGGAGCAATGAAATGTTTCTCGATATATTTTCTACCATTACATTCTGTACGCTCGTCAACTCCGGAAGCCATATTTGGGCCTGCCTATTTCAAAGACGAGTTATGTCCATTGTCAAATTTAAGGGGTGCATGAGTCAGAATCCAGTTTTTTCACAACAATTTAACATGGAATATTAACTTGTTCACCCCTGCATTATGACAGTAAACCATACCATTTGTTGAGTTGGGTGAAATGTCTAAATGTTAACACAAGGGTTTGTGAAAGAATATTCACAAATATACCAGTATCAGTTTTATTCAGCAGCAGAATTAGACCATCACAGCTGTCAACGAACTCATTTACAATATGAGTCTGTAGATAGAGGGTCAATATCCTTTGAGCCTGATCAAGTCTGTCCGTAAATTCCTGCAACCGGATACTATTTCACTTAAGTTGAGTGACAGCTTTAATTACAATATCAATATCCTTAACACTGTCATTGTCCACATTGCCCGAATTTTCCAAGATAGGTATTGAATTTATTGCAAAATATTTCAATGTACCTTGAAAAAGAACCATGAAATTCACTTAATATGGGATCAAAGGGCAATATTTCACAATCAAATACTATTCTAAACAGTTCGGAAGATACAACAGCAGGAGATGCAATAGCAGGAGATACAATATCAGGAGTACAACAGCAGGATATTACAATAGCGGGAGACAACAGTGGGAGATATAATAGCAGGAGATACAATAGCGGTAGATATAATAGCAGGAGATACAATAGCGGGAGATATATACCAGCAGGAGATATAATAGCGGGAGACAACAGTGGGAGATATAATAGCAGAAGATACAATAGCGGTAGATATAATAGCAGGATATACAATAGCGGGAGATATATACCAGCAGAAGATACAATAGCGGGAGACAACAGTGGGAGATATAATAGCAGGAGATACAATAGCGGTAGATATAATAGCAGGAGATACAATAGCGGGAGCGGGAGATATACTAGCGGGAGATATACCAGCAGGAGATACAATAGCGGGAGATACAACAACATAAGATACAACATCAGGAGATACAATACAATGTAGCGGGGGATACGATTACATGAGATACAATCAATCACTGAATCATTACATGCAGTTTATCCAGGTTCCATATCACAACCAACGCGGTCATTAACAATATCATGTTCTCATCTTTTATTTACCACTTGTTTTACATCAAAGGAATCTCAAGTTTTGGTAAATCAAGAAGTGACAACATGATACAAATAAAATGTTCAAGACATTTACACATACTATAAGATATGTATCAATAGTCACCAGTTCTAGTCCTAATTGGATTCTGAAGATGCACAAAAATCCTCATAAACGCACGTTAATTGAGGAGTCATCTAGATTCTCTACCAAGTCTCTATCCATTTTACTCACCAAACTCCTTACAGATATTAAGCATGGCCTTCGGAAGTACTATACAACAGCCTACTCAAGACGCAGAATCAATCAGGTGTGGATCCTAAAGAATTCTAAATAATTTCTAACATATTACAAGCATCAAGTCTTGTGATGTTTCGACCCTTTACACAATACTTCCTTACCAGAAACTTAAAAACAGTCTATCTTCCATTATACGAGACTTTTATATACGAAAATGAAAATAGCAGATATGAATACCTAGCGTTAGGTCATGAAGATGAAGAACCACATTTTGTTGTTGTATTGTTAACGTCCCACTCAAGAATCTTTCACTCGTATGGAGACGTCATTTGGGCTTCAAATTTTGGCCTTTGCTCGGCACTTTACGGCCATTGAGCAGTGAGAGTTCTTTAACGTGCCGACTCCTACTGTGACACGGGAACTCGGTTTTTATCGTCTCATCCGAAGGACAGGAAAAGGCAACCGCCTCCGCTGAGGCTTGAACCCGCAACTCTCCAGTTGCGAATCGAGCACTCTACCACGGAGCCATGATGGACCACATTTTGTGAAGGAACAGTCTGATTCCAACAACAAATACACTAAAGACGATACCAAGATACTGGAGTTTCTCGAGGACAAAATCTCCATTTTTTTTTTTTTTTTTTTTTTTGAGAAAAGCTTTCCAGTAAATAGTCTGCTTTCCAATGGGTACCAATTGTGCCCCTCTTCTAGCTGGCATCTTTTGTATTCGTATGAAGCGGAATTTATAAGGTCTCTGCTCTCCAAAGGAAAGAAATCGTCAGCGCTAGCATCCCTGTTCAATTTTACTTACAGATATATCAACGCATCCTGTCTATAAATAATCTAGAATTTCATAGTTACCTCGGCCAGATTTATGCTGTTAAGTTGGAGATCAAAGAGACGACAGAGAGTAACACATCTGCCTCTTATCTAAATTTACTTCTTCGGTTCACCGTTGGGGAGGACGGTCTATTTCACATCCCCCATAATGACAAACGTGACGATTTCAATTTCCATCTCAAAAACTTCCTGCTCCTGAGTAGTAATATATACCGTCTATGGCGTTTTCATTTCTCAACTAAAACGTTATGCCAGAGCTATTCCTCTTATGAATGTTTTATTCTGAGAGTCAAACTAGTCTCCAGTTAACTACTTACAAGGGGATACGTTGTTGAACGCTAAGAAAGTTTTATGGTCGTTACGGGAATCTTGTTTAACAAAATGAAGTTTTCCTCTCAAAAAAGTTAGATAGTACTTTTGGGCATGACCATATACAGCGACTCCCTTTCTCCAATCAGATCTGGAGTTGACTGATGTCCTCTTCACCGAACTTGACCTTTCACCGAACTTGACCTTTTCACCGAATTTGACCTTTTCACCAAACTTGACCTTTTCGCCAAATTTGACCATTTCACCGAACTTTACCTTCTCACGGAACTTGACCTTTTCACCAAACTCGAGATGTTTCCATAGAACATTTGTGATGGGTATGGCATGCTAACAGGGGACGCTTACTCCTTCCGAACACCTGATCCCATCTCCTGTGGGATTCGAAATTGATCTTGGTGTTGAGACCTTTGTTGTGTCGAATTTCTCGTATTTTTATGGTCTTGGAGTTTCTGATATACAGTGGCACTTTTTATGATTCCCCATCAAGAATACAGTTTTTTTTTTTCAAAATTGCCTTATTACCAACTTTAATACATCACGGATAAAATTATCAATATCCGTACACACATTGGGCCTCCGTGATCGAGCAGTCGGAACATCGCATTTTCAATAATGAACTCTCACCTCTTGCCAGCACAACTTCTTGCCGCGTTGGGTCCTATGCTGGTTTTGTGAGAGTTTATCAGGTGGATGATTTGTGCCATCTCGACTCCCCCCCCCCCGAAAACTCGCTAATTAGCGACTTTTCGCCCTGAATAATCGCTAGATAGCGACTTTTCGCTTGACGAGGCGAAAAGTCGCCAATTAACGAGTTTTGCAGGCGAAAAATCACAAATAAGTAGGTTTTCGGGGCGAAAACACGTTAACTACTGAGTTTTCGCCTTGCCAAGCGAAAAAGTTGATAACCTTAGCAAGTTTTCGATGCGAAAAGTCGAGATGTCCCAAATCAGCCACCATAGTGTAAGGCCTCTGGTCTCTTACCGGGTAAATTATTACAGTATTATATCCTTCACCATTACAAACTGACTAGCACCATATAACTGCAAAGTTGTTGAGTGGAGTGAAACACCATTCAAAGAAACAAATTAAAATATAAATTCATTTTCAATAGCAGTAGGCCGATGTGTATTAAAATCACCATTAAGTCACAGTTACTTATTATTGCCAATCGATTTCTTTTCAGATTTCAGGAAACATGTCAACGGATCTGTAAATTTTTGCTACCCTCATGGGTGTTAAGAAAACCAAACAGAGTATTATGTAATGAAATAATATCATCAACGCTGAATCAAAACACACATTAAATAGAACAAGTAAAGGGTTAAATCTACAGAAATAATTTTGAACAAAAATACAAATTTCTCAAAATTTGTTTAACCATAGAATTTGTTTACTAAGGTAAAAACGCACAGTCACTCTTCAACGACAATATCATCAAACCCATCAAGGGTTGTCGCGGTGAGGCAGAGAATGTCACAAAACATATCAACCCCTCCAACCCTAAGTAAAAAGATGGTATGATCTTATCTATATTGTTTAGACCAGTCTATTATGGCCTGTGGGGTTTAATGGATTAAGGTACCCATTGCATAAATGGTAAAAAAAATGTGATGCCTGGTAAGGTACTTCATTGAATAAAAGCGTGCCTCATGTAGCCAACAGATAATACGAGGTTTTCAGTAATCAAGTATCAAAGGAGAGATAACTCTTGTACATCAAAGTTGTCACACTCACCTCGGAGATAATCGCAACCAAGCCGACCTGGCTCAGTCGGTAGCGCGCTCTACTCTTGATCGTGGGGTCGTGGGTTCGACTCCAGCCGGCGGCAGGTTGGTTTCCTGTCCTTCGGATGAGACAGTGAAACCCGAGGTCCCGTGTCACAGTAGGTGTCGGCACGTTAAAGAACCCTCACTGCTCAATGGCCGTAAGTGCCGAGCATAGGCCAAAATTTGAAGCCCTTCACCGGCATTTGGTGACGTCTCCATATGAGTTAAATATTCTTAAGTGGGACGTTAAACAACAAGAAACAAACAAAATAATCGCAATCAAGCAGAATGAAAGACATAAAACGTATTTGTTCAGTTGTAAATGTATGATTTTTCTTATACAAAAGTCATTAACAAATATTTTATCAATATCAAATATAAGCCTTCCACATAAAATAAAACTCATTTTACATCACTTCTGTGAAATTTACATCTTTCCCGAATTTCCTCGGATATAGCGTTAATTTACTGACATGGGATACCTTACATTGTGATTTAAAAATGTTAGCTCTTCATTAACCCGACTCCCTCAGACGATTATTACATGTTAATCATTCGCCCCGGATATAAAATTTTGTACACCGTGTTCACTCGTATATTAGCAAATTTTTCGTTATTACAATGTGCAGTCAGTAACATTTCAATGAAGATGTGTTTAGACTTTGTCTCGGGAGGGAAGGGGGGGGTCCTCAATACCATGGCATCATCAACATGTAAAAAGATATAAATCATTAAAATTTTAATTCTTAATTATTTAGATACCAAACCATGCATACTTAATGTTTATGGTGATTTTTTACAATTGAATATGTAATGGGATTCATCACTCCTTCGCTACATCAATCACAGATAAAGCAAGCAATATGTAAAGCCTATCGCTGCTAAAACATAATCGATCGCTTGGTAGGAGTAGGAGTTGCTTCCCGTTTGTTGCCTATGTCACGTGACATAAACTTCCGGTGTTTCGAAGAGTCCATATCCGATATGATTCACAGATGAAATTTGACAGTTATTTGTAAAATTTGGGTCACTTTGTCCACAAAGATGTGGATACAAATATTGTTCGTGTCTTTATCTATCTTAGGAACATTAGTACAATGTTTTGAGAAAGTTACTGTTACAACAGAGCAGGGTCCAGTCCGAGGTTTTTCAATCCCATCCCATTACTCCGCTTATGACAGGAACAGAATTAACATTTTCCTAGGGATCCCGTACGCTAAACGTCTGTCACAATACTCCGATTGGCGTAGAGAGTTTCGTTTCAAGGTAATATCAACGAAAGTGCAAGTTGTTTTGCTCCGTAAATATAGAATTTCAGAGGTAGCATGATGAAAACAGTAAAGCTACCTGCTGCAGTGCAAATTTACCCAAATGCCCAATCAGAATGACGTCGCCTTTGACATCCCTACTGATGGCTAATCCCGGTACATATAATGGCCAAAATGACACTTATTTGATAAATAATCAGCTATTTGCTATTTGCTTATGGTATCGGGGTCATTTCAGTTAATATCCCGTCTGTCATTTCCGTCATTCTTGTTAATGAGGTGTCGGAGGAAATTTAGCATTGACTTAATTTTCTTCTCAAAAGTAATAATATGTATATAAATATGGTCTTTTACGGTCAAATTGGTTATGAAAAACACAAATATGTAAAAATATTAAGTATATCAATGTCATCTTGGTGTATTTTAGCGTCATTTCGGTTAATACCCCGTCATTTCGGTGAATAGGTGTCATTTCGGTTATTCTATGGATTCGGCTAATCCCTTTGGCTTTGGAGATTCTGTCGTGTTGCCCCGCCTACTGCCAACACAACAGAATCTCCAAAGTGATTACCTGAAGCCATTAAGGATGCATTATAAAAATTCAATTTCAGGGAATCCATTGACCACTATTCACAAATTTTAATCTGTTTTCGTGACTGCCTTACACAAATTTCCAGAATCAGCTCACATATTATCATTGTGCATAAATTCTGGAAATCTATTGTCATCACTACTGGATCTCCATTATTGTAAAATCATGGTCCAGAATCGGTATGCTCCTTCCTACCCATGGCTTTATGAAGCCTCAGCTAATGTGAGTAAATGGTGCTTGCATTCGTTAACTAATCAGTTCAAGACTTTAAAACATTTTCAGAATTATATTAGAATTAGATCAACAGACTGCACAGTAACTACATTTACCAGTCGCTGCTACTATGATTGGATAAATTGGACACACATACTCCTAATAATTATTCATTAGCTACGAGTGATTTTGGGCACATGAAACCACGGGTAGGAAAGAGAATAGAAATTCTGGACCTTGGTTCTATGGTGATGCTGGATTGAAAAAGTTGACAAACTCTGACATGATTTATTGAAAAAAAAAAAATAAATACCAGGTGACCCCAAAAGGCAAAACAAAAATACAATTCAACTGTATTGAATTTGCTTCAGTAATCATATAAAATGCATTTTTTTTTTCATTAATGTTTCATAGCCAGCTGCAAATGAAAAAAAAAAGACATCTCTAAAGACTTATAGCAATGTATACATTGTAATTGATAAAAGCAACTCTCTTCTCACTTCATTATACTGTCATTTTTTTTTTGGTGGTTGGGGGGGGCTATATGGACGAGTGATTAGAACTTCTTTTATTTAATTGCAACTCATTCTTCAGTATTGTTTTGTTCATAATTTTCATTTTTTTATCAGTGTAAACTAGAAATTTGTCAAAAGTATTTTTAGAATACAGTGTGTAATAGGTCATATCAGACATTTTGAAATAAAAAAAAAATTACTGGTCAACCGGACCAGTGAATAAATGAATTTCACTGGTCAAGGACAATGTTTGACTGGTCTGTGTATATACACAATTGAAATGAAATAAAAAATTACTGGTCATTTGGACCTGTTCTCAGAGATTTCACTGGACTTTTGTAAAATTTACCAGTTTTTCTGGCAAGACCGGTGGATTTCAAAAACTCTGTCATATCTGTAATCAAGACAGTGTGACAACAGTTTCAAAAGGTATTTTAAATTTTGCACAAGGCACATGCATTTTAGTGATTTTTTTTTTTTTTTTGAAGACCTCACGACTCTACATCTGCATTACGAAAAATTTATGGTTTCGTCGCAACACTCCTTCCATCTAAGTTAGGCACATGAGGATAAACTTACAATATTGTTTGTCTTATAAATTCAAGTTTTTGAATTTGACACTGATGGATATACATGTACAGTAAAACCTGCTTCAGTGATCACCTGTGTATAAAGACTACCTGATCATAAAGACTTTTATTTTGCTGTCCCTAATAGTACCATTTGTGTACAAATCAACCTCTATATAAAGGCCACCTTCCTATAAAGATAACTTTCTTGTGTCTCTAAAGAGGTCACTATATACAAGTTTGACTGTACTTCAATTTAGTTGAGATTTGAAATGACAGTTTAAAAACGATTACTGATTATTTTAACTTGTCCATTCAGATACATATTAAATTAAGGTTTGCCTGTCCAGATAGATTTTTATAAGGGCGTGGACAGTCTAACAAACATTACTGTCTATCCCCATACACGTACCAGAACAGTGGAACCTATATCCTTAGAGATTACTCTTATTAACTTGTCAACACCTGAAAAACAATAGAATCTCCTCCGTTCTCCTGTAAATCAATGACTTGGACCAGTTCAAAGTGTACATTTCACCTGAGATCACTACTGGATTAAATAATTCTTTAGATAAAACGTTTTGAGTGACCACATAACACCACATTTCAGTCACTCAGAGGCAGATGACTTGGTTTCATAAGACACTTACTACAGTAATAATTTGAATATAGTCACACCTGCATTAAAGGCCACCTTCATATAAAGGCCATTCAAACATAACCTGTGTTGACTGTTTTACAATAGACCTCTTTATACTTTGTTTGTTTGTTTATTGTTGTTTAACGTCCCACTCAAGAATCTTTCACTCATATGGAGACCTCTCCAAATGTTGGTGAAGGGCTTCAAATTTTGGCCTATGCTCGGCACTTACAGCCATTGAGCAGCGTGGGTTCTTTAACGTGCCAATTTGACTCTACTGGTAGTGGTACATGTACATATGTATTCACTCACATCGTCATAAAGTACCAGTGACCAGTTGTCTTGAAAAACCACAATTTCATATCATTAGAGGTGGTCGTTCAAGAGAGTTAACGTGTACATGTATATAAATTGATTATGTACATGAAGGTATGTATTGTGCAATGTTTTAAGATGTTGAGATAATTTTGTTTCCTTATTTCAGAAACCTGATTATCCGTATTGGGGTGGAACATGGGACGCTACATACTACAGACCAGCATGCCCACAGCATCTGTGGTATGTGAAAGAGACCGTACCAAACTTTTCAAGTGCTAACGTCAGTGAGGACTGTCTGTATTTGAATATTTTTGCACCAAGAGTAAGTACAAAAAAATAAATAAATAAAATAAAATAAGTGGTTAAGTTTGAATTTAGCAGAGTGCTTCCTGTTTTTGAAAATTCAATACGTTTTATGTAGTGCTGTAATGTACAGCAATACCTCTTTATACCGCCAACATTTGTTCAGTCCAAATTTGGCATTATAAAGGGGTTTGGCGATAGTTGGAGAAGAAACCTTATATGGAATTATGGGAGAAATTGGAAAAGAGGACTTTCAAAAAATTTTGGGGGTAAAGCGAGGCAGATGAAATGAGGAGCATTATAAAGAAGTTTAACTGTATGGGTAACAGAGACAAATACTGCCTCTGATTAGAAAATGAACCTAGGACCCTTGATTTACGAGTCTGAGAAATTGGACTCTCATAGAAATTGCTATCAACTGTGGGGCATTACTCGAGTATAATTTCTTTCATTTAACAAGGAAGAACCCAGGTTCCAACACGGGTACTAAATTGAACAGAGAAAAATACTGCCTCTGACGGCACTTGAACCAGGGACCCCTGGTTTACAAGTCTCTTGCTTTACTGATCATGCCACATATGGGACAGGCACTGGGTACGTCAGACCAGGTATAACTCGGTGCATAGTGCAGCAGCATAGATTGCTGGAGGCAGGGGTTAGAATCACAGCCTGTTGTTCACTTTTCTTTACCTACCGTATTCGACCCGTTAAGTGCCCAGGGTGCTACAAAAATCAGTAAAATGGGGTGGTCGCTTAATTGGACCAATTAATAGTCAAATTAACATAAAACAGTTAATTTTTTATAAGGCACAGTGGTAAGGTTGTTGTAGTTATTACGGAGGACACCTATCAACATAATTCTGTTACTGAGGGGCTACAGATAAACTGTTACTCACAGTTTTTCAGGTCCACATCTCTTTGTCCACCAGCTAGAAAAGATTCTCGATCGTATGTAAAAAGGGGGGAAGGGCGTCTATAGGGACATTGGCACTGAATGGGACAATTACAGTGTTACAAATGGAGTCCATCTTAACAACTCGGGGTGACATGGTTGAGTCTCATTTGAGATTTCGTTGAGGGATGAAATTCTAAGAAGAAGGGAGTACTCTGTAGAAGTGTAACAGGGGTCTGACGAGTCAGACCAGGCAGCTTAGTGAGTAGTACTGCAGTTGTACATATTACTTGAGGCCTGTGTTGGTATCCCAGTCTGGCATCAGTGCTCAACAATCAGGTTTTGACCGGTTGTCCTGAACAGGTCCATTTATTTGCAGTCAGACACGTACCGTATTTTATGGCCTATAGGTCGATGTGGGGGATAGGTCGAATGGCCGATTTTTGGCAAAAATCCAGGTTTAAATATTAGATAAGTCGAAGTGGAGGACAGGTCGATGTCGGCAGAGATGGAAACATGAATGGGAGAACACAAAAATACATCGTTTATGTTTAATAACTGGTGCTAACACGATGGTAGCCTACTAAAATTATCAGAGTGATAGGCCTATTTTACGGTACATTATTAAATAGGAGTGATTAAAAAGCATAGAAGTTCCATTTTATCATATTTCACATCACTTATATTACTCGTGTGTACTGATTATGTATACAAACATCGCCATTATGTTACCTGTAAAATCATCATTAAATTCTTTATGCTGTTTACACAAGCGACCTCAATCCTTGTCTTATCCTTACATTGGCCTAAATTATTATGCTGCTGCAATTGTCAAACAATTAAATACTCAAGGTTGAGTGTCAATTAATTTATGTAACACTTTTTCCAAAACTTTCCCAACTTCAAAGACTGCTGCGCGATCGTTATCAGTTGAAGGTCACGTTCCAGTGAACACAGCTTGTAGTGTTTTGAAAGTCTGAATGAAGACTTCAACTTCACAGCGGGGTGCCGAGAGAATGATTCAAAAGTATAAACTGCCCGGTATAAATATAATGTAAACGATGTATTTTTATTACGCAGTTTCTGACACAGTCTTGAATCCCAATGATATTGTAACTTGAAATATCATTATTTTGTCACTTGATTATGAACACAATGCATTACGCACACACGAGGTCACATTTAATAGTCCTATTAAGTGTAAATACAAATGGGTGTTTGGAGTAGGCCCCTGGATTATCCAGTGGAAAATGTTGAATTACGATGTTAAAATGAGGAATTGCAGATACAAGTTAAATATTTCACTATTGTTTTATTAAGATAAGTCGATGCGGTGAATAGGTCGAGGTCACAACTTTGGAGAAAAAAAATATCGACCTATAGGCCGTGAAATACGGTACATGTTCCTTCTCACTTGTCCAAAAAGTATAAGTGAAATTATTGGAAACAAAAATTAATTCAATAAAGATTATATACATGTTTAAACACATTAAACTAAAATCTTAAAATCTAACAATTGATTTTCAGACAAGTCATTTTTGCATTGCAGTAAGATTATTTCAATACTACATGAAAAATTTCAGGATTGTTGACCCCTTGGCATGTCATTTTTTCTTGCCGGTTGCAAATAGTTCCCAACCAGACAATACATATCTCGTGGTTGAGACTCATTGAGGGATGAAATCTCAAATAAAGGCAAGGAGAAGTGTAACAGGGACGTTGTGTGTTTGACCAGGTACTCTGGCCTCTGGCTGTTCTCTTTCCCTCCCCTGGGTTCAATATAAGTAGCTTAAACTGTGTGTATTTCCCGCAGTGTTTCATTTTTTTAATCCAAAAAGCAAATTATTTCATGATGAAGTGATGTGTATGTATATGTATATGTATATGTATATATATATATATATATATATATATATATATATATATATATATATATATATATATATGTATATGTATATGTATATATATATATATATAATATTTTAATTAGTTGCAGGCTGTTTTGTTTTATAATTTATTGATACAATGCTTTATATACATTATATTTTGTAGAGAACGGATGAAGTTAATAGCAACAGCCCAACTTTACATCCTGTCATGGTGTTTATTCATGGCGGTGGCTTCATAATGGGAGCTTCGCAACAGTATCCGGGAATATTTCTGGCTGAGAGAGGAATTGTTGTGGTCACAATTAACTACAGGCTTGGACCACTTGGTAATTAGTTATATAGTATTGACCACTTGGTAATCAGTAATATTGTATTGACCACTTGGTAATCAGTAATATTGTATTGACCACTTGGTAATTAGTTATATTGTATTGGCCATTTGGTAATTAGTTATATAGTATTGACCACTTGGTAATCAGTAATATTGTATTGACCACTTGGTAATCAGTAATATTGTATTGACCACTTGGTAATCAGTAATATTGTATTGACCACTTGGTAATTAGTTATATTGTATTGGCCATTTGGTAATTAGTGATATTGTTGTGGTCACTTGGTACATGTATTGCTTTCATCAAAGGGCACCTCCATATAAAGGGCACCTCCATATAAAGGGCACCTCCATATAAAGGGCACCTGCCTATACAGGCCATTCAAACATAACCTTTGTTAACTATTTTATTTTGAATAAATCTCTTTATAAAGGCCATCTGTCTATAACAGCTTCTTTTGCCTGTTCCCTTGAGTGGCCATACATATTATGTGTTTTTAGCACATCCTTTACTTCAGAGTTTGGACTAGTCTTGACGTTATGGCAAAAATGACGCTTGTCTTTTACTTTTTTTTTTTTTTTCAATGTTAGAGTTAAATATACTGATTGAGGTCAGGTCGATTTCAGGGACATAAAACAGGTTGGTCAGGGATAATGTTTTAATTCTTTTGATTTCTTTGTGTTTTGATTTGTTTTACTGGATCTCTTGAGCATTAAGGGAGATTAGGGATTTTTTTTACTCTGGCTTCCCTGGGATTTAAAGTGGAGATAAAAAAAAAAAACGTTAAAAATCTGATATCTTCTATTAATACAGGGAAATGTAACCAAGAAACTTGGTACATAGTTTTCATGAACAAAAAGGGCCTTTTAGAAAATCTGACATTATTGACCCTTGGGACAGAGATTATTTGCAGAGCCCTCCTGGCCTTTAATTTTCCTGATTCAGTCTGATATTGTGGCTAAAATTTGGGAGAAATAACCTTTGACCTTTCTACATGTACACATGTAACACTTCTGTCAGTGTGTTGGTCCAGTTCAATATTGTCTAGATTGTTTGACCTCTCTGTACTTAACTATGGACAGTCTCTCAGGACACTTTGGAATCTGTCCTTGAGAGACCACCCCATCTACCACAAAAATGTGGTCTCTCAAGACAGGTGGTCGCTCAAAACAGGTTTTCTTTATATGATTATTCAATCAAATGGTTTTAAGAATGTGGTCTTTTAAAAAGACAGGTGTTTGTTCATGAGAGAGGTTTTTCAAGACAGGTTTTAACTGTATCATTCTGTATAAACAAAACAACTTGAAATAAACATGAACAAAATAAATAAGTGCTGTAAATGGCTCTATTAGAACTTTATTTTAGCATTACATACATTATATATAAACCATGATGCTGTAACTTATTCACCCCTAAAGACACATTTGGACTGGCCTAAATCATTGATTTACAGAAGAGTCCATTGTTGTTCAGGGGTTGATGAGTTAAATTGCCTGATGAGGACTCTGGGTGTCTAGAAGATTTAACATGAATGTAGTTTTTCATGAAACATTTCATTTGTAGGCTTCTTGAGCACGGGAGACTTAAACTCACCTGGTAATTACGGCCTGTGGGATCAAAAGTATGCCTTTGATTGGATAAAAAAGAACATACGCAATTTCCGTGGTAACCCTAATATCATAACCATTGCTGGTCAGAGTACTGGAGCGGCTTGCGTAGGACTTCATCTGTTATCCCCAAGATCTGTCAGTAAGTATAGAATCAACTTGAGGTCTGTCTTTATGTAGAAAATTGGATAGAAATTGGCAGGTATAGTGTACACCTGGAAGTGTTCACTCCCATTCAACTCATTGACCCCTGTAGCCATATTTGGACTCATCCATTTCAAAGAATGGTAATGTCCACTGTCAGAGATCAGGGGTACATAATTCTGAATCCAAATTTTAAAATGATTTTACATTCAGTATTAACTTGTACACCCCTGAAATTTGACATTAGACCTTACAAACACTGTTCTGGGTGAGTCTAAATGTGATTGCAGGGGTTGGTGAGTTAATTGTCCCCCTTAGATGAGAGGGCAAATTTAAGACGAAATGAAAATGACATTATTTTCTATCATAAAAAAAGGGTGAAAATTACCAGGCATACCATTTGATTGACTCATATTAATCTCTCTTCTTTAGCCAGAGCAGATTCATTAAGCATATTTTAAGCATCTATCTTATCACAAAAAGTGAAAGTAAACAAGAGTACTACAGTTTAAAAAAAAAAAACAGAGAGAGAGAAGAAAATGAAAAAAAATGTTTTTTTGACAATATAGCGGAATTGATATATCAATATCATCATTGATTTCTTAGGGTCCTCTGTGGCCGAGTGGTTAGGGCATCACGTTTTGAACCATGAAGTCGTTCACTTCTGGTCGGCGCGGCACGGGTTCGAGCCCCGCTGAAGTCTAAGCTGGTTTTTTGAGAAAGATTGTATAACTGAAAATTTTTTTAAGTACAATGTATCGCATAAAACACAATTCAAACATAAATATTTGGTTTCAGATTTATTCCAGAGAGCTATCATGCAGAGTGGATCAGATCGCAGCCAGTGGTCCGTTATTAATACCGACAGCGATGCTACCTATTACGCTACAGAATTGGCTAGAGAAATAGGCTGCCCAACAGGCGATACATTCCGACTTGTCCAGTGTCTGCAGTTGTATAGAACAGATTCTGAGATAGTTAATGCCTCCACCAAAATCAGACTTAAGGTAATTTATCTTACATCTGGGGACTGTTTCATAAAAGGTTGTAAATCGGAGAAAATACGTAAACCCAATGATACAGTGACTGATTGTCCCATAAACATTTCTGATTACGAATTCATGACAAAATTTAGTCAGTAATTCCCGACTGGGTCTAGGCAATCCTAAATCCTAAATCCTTCTTGTTTTCATCAAGATCATGTGAAGTGTTTTCAGAATCTGTTTCTTGTTGTCAAAATGACAGACTTAATTATTTTGTTTGATGAGTTAGAGGGAAAAAAGACTGCTAGTAGACCCAGCGTCTTCCAATGCAGACATACTACTTACCTCCCTTTGATTGTGTAAAAGTAGGGAATGTATAACGGATCACAAACATCATGAATCAGAAATGAATATTTCAAGATAAGGAGCTGATCTTGCCTTTCATCACCACTAGGCAATCACTATTGACTCTCCTGTTTTTATGCCCACGGCCTGAGAGGTCTGCTGGGGGCATTTAGTGTTTGGATCGTCCGTCTGTCTGTCATGCTGTTTGTTTGTCTGTCTGTCTATCCATAATTCCGTCCCGCTTACATATAAAGTACAATATTTCAAGTATGGATTGTGATACAGTAACCAAACTTGGACTGTAAGTTCATATAAGGGTCATGCCCCTGGGGGGTGGGGTGGGGGTCAAAATGTAAGACATTGCAAAAATTTGTTGGTACTGGGGGCATTTGTGTTTCACAAACACATCTTGTTTAACCTTTATATTCTGCATACTATACAATTGGTAGTTTCAAGAAATTCCAACTTGATCTATGAAACGGTTGTAAACATTGTTGGTGCATGGTCATAAAATTAATCAGTAAATATAAAGTTTCCAAACTTTTATGAAGCGATGCCGTGATTTTTCAGTGATTATATGGTGTTTGTGTGATGGATGGGCATACACTAGTTACAACATTATACGTGACTGTTTGTCTCCTTTCTGGGAAGGCCAAAGTGGCAAAGGGTGTACATGTCTCTTCGATGAGACGAATTTCAATGAGTTAAATTTCTCGGTGTTTTGAACTATTGACAAAGTCCAGATTAATTTTGTTATTTAACACTACTTGTAAACATTTTATGATTCAAACTTTTATGAGTCCAGTTTCTCGATGTTTCAAATAAATGTTTGAGCCCATTTCTATAAAAACAATGAAAATTCCTACGAATTGAAGCCCAAATTTGCATATGTACGAAATCGGCTCATGGAAATTCTTCTCCGTCCTTAAATTTAGCAGTAGATATTAATTGTAATGACCGTATATGGTTTCAAAGCAGTCATATTTACCTTATAGAACCTCTGTAACTAAAATAACCTAGGATTCATGGTTACCATTCATGAGTGACAGTCCCGATGGGGTGAACTTCTCTAGGTGGTCCCTTGATCCTTGACCCATCAGAGTTTTAATGTACATGAATTTTATGTTACACCTTGTTTTGGTATTGTTGGAAATGTTCTACTTATAAAAACAGAATAAATCTAAACAAATATTTTAACTACTGTGTACTTTCGCCCTGTGTTATTTTCGCTTTAATTCACTTGCAAACGGTTTTGCCCCGTTTTAAATTTGCCCAGACTTTTATTATTAAAAATGGATGAATTTACCAATTTGAATTCACCCAGTTTTGAATTCGCCCACTTACTATGAGAGCGAAAGGGGCGAAAACAAAACGGGGGCGAAAATTTTCCTGCATGCAGTATATCTTCGTCTTTGTTTTTGCATTTACATGATTATATTATATCTTTGTTTCAGGATGGTACCATAGGAAATCCATGGGGACCAGTAGTAGACGGCCAAATAGTAGGAGCAAACTATGCATTTCTTCCGGATTCACCCCAGACTATGAGGGAACAGGGACGATTTCAGAAGATTGTTGTGATGGCTGGCCTAAATAAAGATGATGGTTCATTTTTTATCCGTGAGTGCAACCAAGTTTATTTTTGGTTAAGAGTCTTTGGTAACTATCGTCAGTGCCCTGTGAAAGGGAAGATTGGGGTGTTAATTATTTTTGGGGCTATATGTCCACAGGCCTTTTTCTTTAGCCTTCATGGGGCAGAAATTTGGCCGCAAACCCAAAGCAAATTACATGTTTTTTCCCATTGTGATGACAAAAATTTCCAATTTGGTTTACAGACTGTGACCATATTGAAAAATGAGTTAATGCAGGCGGTAAATGCATTTTAAAAGAGATTCCATCACAGTCTGTTGTTCATGTGTGCAAACTATTTTTTCCCAATTTGACACAAATTCAAAATAGCGCCAATTCAGTTTTTCCGTTTGGCAGAAAAGTGCCTAGTCAATTTTTTCATACACCCATTTCAGTCATAGTGGTTTTCATCAAATGATTCAAGTTTCTTTACTCAAATTCTTAACAATTTTGGTATAGAGCTTTATATCAGTAACATCTAGAATGAGTTGCATTATAGTTAGGAGGGGTATCCGTGACCGAGTGATTAGAGTATCGTGTTTTGAACCATGAAGTCAGTCACTTCTGGCTAACACAGGTTCGAGACCCACTAGAACCTAAGCTGATTTTTGTGAGAAAATGTTCTTGTGTGTTTTTGGCCAGATCAGCCTAAATATTCTTCTTAGAATCCTTTCCACATTTGTTGGTGGTTCTCAGGTGAGCGAATAAGGCCCACTTTGGCCTCTTGTTTTAGATGCCCAGATACTTTGACCCAAAATAAAACAACATAACAATGCAATATTATCAAAAGCTGAAATTTTAAAATAATTATTTTTTAAAATATTTTTTGCAGCTAATTTACAAACTTTGGATGATGGTATTTCACCGACGCAATTTAAGAATATTCTAGCCGAGTTCCTGAATGATAGGAACGTGGAGGACTTTACAAACACCCAAGATGCCCTTTCTTTTGAGTACACGTACTGGCCACAACCCAAAAATTACACCATGATCCTCCAGGAAATCGTTAATGTGAGTAATACTTTTTTTTCCCAGTACAGAAGACACACTAGACCATCAATCCATTAAGCTGATACTGTTGGGTAAAAAAATCCCTTTCAAGCTATTAGATTTATATGATATCACCCCTAATGACTGTCTGACTTTACAAGTGAAAATTTCAGATTAAGCAAATATCGGAAGCGATACATTGATTTCATATTTTCAGCTCTATCAAATGTAAACAAATATTGGAACCAATACATTTCATATTTTCAGATGATGTCTGACTACATGTTTGGTACCGGACTTGATGAGGCCATGAAGTTTCAAACACTGTACAATAAAACATTCTTCTATGTTTTCAACTATTACTCATGGAATGATTACCTCCCTTATTACAGAGGTAAGACTTGGTTGTTAAATATTTACTCATGGAATGATTACCTCCCTTCTAACAGAGGTAAGACTTGGTTATTAAATATTTACTCATGGAATGATAATCTCTGTTTATTACTGAGGTAAGATCTGATTATTAAATATCTACTCATGGAATAATTACCTCCCTTATAACAGAGGTAAGACTTGGTTGTTAATTATTTACTCATAAAAGATAATTTCTCTTAATACAGAGGTAAGACTTGATTGTTTGAAAGGGCATTGGCTGTTTTTGCCAAAAAATAAAAAAAATTGATTTTTTTCTACTTTCCGTACCTGTACTTGATGTACAATAACAAATAAGAGCTATACACCGGAATGAAAGATATTATATTCCTATATATTTTTTGAAAATAAGGTATGCCTATGTATATCTCCATACTATGATATCAGTGAATTGAAGTGTATTATCACAAATTGTGGGAAAGTAAGGCCATAATTTAAGTAAACTTTTGTTGGCATCATGAATTGTAGCCCCATGAAGCTTATCTACCCTCCTATTTGAGAGTCAGTTATGTTTTAACTGTTAACCTACTGTATGTGTACATATTTTATTGGTATTCTAATATTAGCGCCTTTTGTGCTCAAGTAATTGCGCTAATTCAAGTGCAGCGCTAAAATTTCTCCACCCTGTCATTCTGCACAAGGGACAAAACTAATGGTACTTCTGGTGTACTGACACAAGCTAACCAGCGTGATGTGGTTTTAAATCAGACTATCTTATGGCGGGGTATCAATACGCATTCAGTTGCATTTGATGACGGACATTTTCCACATACAAAATGATTGCATGATCTATATAGCCTGCCGTAATTGCGCGAATTCAAGATTGCACTTATAAGTCTACATTGCTCAGAGTGCTAAAATATGATTGCACTAATTCAAATACACATACATTTGTATACATCATGATTTTTAAAGTATTAAACACTTTTCAGTGGGCATGGTGAGGTTGACTATGTATTTTCCTGGGGAAACAAAATCCACTACCGTCATCTCAGAAATGTAATATGATTTTGGAATCTTGTTATGTCGAAATTAGACAAGTCAAAATTCCTGCTATGTCAAAGTCCAGTCCAGATTTTTATGGATAGAGAAATGTGTCAATTAAAATGTGGATTATCTCAAATTCCAGATACTTCGAAGTAATAGGGGCCGGGCTGTCTTGTGAATTTCGAGATTACGATATTCCACTGTAATATGCTTTTTATGCTTCCCCCCACACACACACCCCACCCACCCCGAATCAGAAATCAGCAGCACATTGTTTTTGGTTTGTTTGTTTGCACTAATTTGACTCCTAGTCAAATAACTTGAGAATGTATTTATTTAAATATCAACAAAATATTTGGTTTGTTGCATTATATAAAGGGGACATAGACAAGTTGAATTTTGGCCAATTTTTACCAGAGTTATGGGACTTTGATTTTTTTTGTGAGTGAGTTAAATCAAAGTGGGGTAGAATATTTCTAAAACAGTTCTTGTATTTTTCAGGTGTAGCACATGGTCAAGAATTGCAGTACATGTTTGGGTTTCCTTACATTAATGAAACATACAAAGAGATTATTGGGTTGTATCCAAGGCAATACTACGACTATGCCGACCGAAACATGAGTGAATATATGATCAGCTTGTGGACAAATTTCACAGCGTTTGGGTAAATATCGACAGATTTATTGATGACTTATGATTTCATTTCCTGTGATCTCCTGTTTTTGACTGTCAATTTCACAAAGTCCAAATAGTTTAAACTTATTTATTTTACAACGATTGGCAAACAAGTTTAAACAACTTATATAGATTTCTCTCGTTAGCGCTGGTGTTGGCGTCATGAGGTACCTGCTGTGGGAGGAAATTGGAGTACCCGTAGAAAACCCCATACCATCTAACATACTCCCCTGTGTAATCCGAAGGTCGAATCGGTGAAAAGCAAGTGTGCTAACCACTGCGCTACCCGGGCACGAAAGTCTATGTTCCTTATTATTGAAAGACTTAGACCAATAATAATGTGAAGTGACAATCATTTTATTATCATGTTTTGTGGCATAGATCTAACCTAAACAGGAAATTGAGCAAAATTTGTGATCACATTCAATTCGGAAGTTTAAGCCAAATTTAGGAGGAACAGGATACAACATTGCCATTGGGACCATGTCCCGTTCATGGAACCAAATAAAGTAAAATTAACGTAGAAGCAAGGATTTTCCACACTTTTTTGGGAATGGGATCTGGGCCTTCTGAATCAGGAAATTTAGCAACATTTTATTGAAATTGGGAAATCTAAAAATGCACAAAAAATGTTTGAAAATACAAGAATATCTTATATATTCCATTGTTATTTTACTTCAGTCGGGACATTTTGACTGCAAATTGAGAAAAATGCATTTTTATGGGGGTGGTTGGGATACAAAATGTACCGTCCAAGGCAGAAATTTTGTTAATCATTTTAATGTTATATGAAGATTTTTATGACTGCATTGTAAACTTAATAATTAATCTATTTCACAGTGATCCTACACCAAGACGTTTCAACTTGGCATATTTTAAGAATGTGACCTGGATGGAATACAATCTCCGTAACCATAGTTACCTGTACATCAGTAATTCCTCCAGTAACTTGACAAACTACAGACAAAAACCGTATGCGTTTTGGAAAACTTATTTTCCTCAATTGTACCAGCGACCTAGTTGTAAGTATCATTAATTTCATGTTTGAATTTTAGGTCATCTGCTCTGTCTTTCACTTTTTTTTTTGACTTCTTTTCAAGAACCAGTGGGCAAATTTTAAAAAAATTTGGCAGGAAGTTTCCCCATGTGAAACCAATTTTGTGAATGAAAAGGGACTTGTTTTCCACGTGTAGCCAACTTTGTGAATGAATAGGGGCTAGTTTTCTAGATATTCTCTAGAAATCTAGGTAATAACTCCTATCTTGGACAGTATGTATTTAGCATACCCGTCCTAAAGGGCCACATGGGCTATTCCTATGGCTCATTGTTTATTGTCCGTATCATCTGTCCATTATTTAACTTTTCCATTAAAATGGTTTCTTCCAAAGAACCACTAGACATATTTCAACAACATTTGCAGGCATTTTTATCCTAGAACAGGGCTTCAACTTTGTTAACAATGAGCCTATAGTACCCATGGGAGCTCCAAAAGGGGCCAAAATGTATCAAATCATTAGTACATCTCTAAGAATGTCATAAACCAATGATAAGTTTTCTTTCAAATTTGGTATTCATTATTGTTGAGTCAGTATCTTCAAGGATATAAAAAAAGGGGGCATCTAGTGTTCAGATCGTCCGTCCGTCCGTCTGTCCGTAATTCCGTCCTGCTTACATATAAAGTGCAATATTTCAAGATTAGATTGTGATACAGTAACCAAACTTGGACTGTAAGTTCATCTAAGGGTAGCTCACAATTCACTGACATCACATGCCCCTGGGGTGGGGTAGGGTCAAAATGTAGGACATTGCAATGTTTAAAGTCTACATATTATTTGCCAGCATAGAAATTTGTTGGGACGGGGGGGCATTTGCGTTTCACAAACACATCTTGTTATATTGAAAAACTGTCATTGATACGATTGTAGACAGTCTCTCTCTCTCACAGAAAAATAGTACGTTGAGATGGAGTATAAGTTTGAAGTGTTTTTGACTGCGTGTGTTTTAACACATGAAGAGAGACTTTATTGAAAACGTTCTGAACATGAAAAATCAAATTTGAAAATGAAAATGAAACTTTTATTTTTAAAGACCATAACATACCAGGCTTTTCCTACTCCCTTCATTCTGGGTCCAGGGTTAAAAAAATTGTGGAAAATAAATGACATTTCAGAGTGCGAAAAATGTACTCGTCCGCTCGTCCTGGACGAGTCGAAATTGCTTGGGGACGAGTGGTTCATTATAAGTACTCGTCACCGGTGACGAGTGATTTCCTGTTAAAAAAAAATTACCGGTAACTATTCCCGTCGTAGCATCTTAAATTCTAGTTTAAAATCACTACAATTCTTTCTCCACATATTTTTTCACTTTGTTCAAATATAATCACACAATGTATTGCCGAAAATCGGAACCGGGATGATGATCCAAATGACAGTAGACATAAAGCGCACAGTTGATTTAGATTATCCACGTGTAAATGTCAGAAATCTTTCAGGAAACGGCTCCATAAGTACGGAAATTTAAATATATTTATACTTTGTAAATTCAATGCGAGGTCGAGGTATAAATTCAAGTACACAACTAGGTAGATAGATAGATAGTTTTGGATGTAACATATATAGTTATAATAAATTTCATTCGCGTAAGAACTTAACCTCAACTCAATGAATTACGTTCCGGGTGTTTTTCAAGTGTGATACCGCTGTTGGTTTTTTGAAATAGATTATCTTTTCGTTGTCAGTGAAGCTTTGCAAGTGTGTTCGAATTCGTTACTCAGAAAGTTTATGACTATGGCAAAAAGGACTATAGATTCGTTTTTTCAAGAAAATCGGTAGTTCAGAAACTAAGGAAAAGGCAAACGAAAATGAAAAGGCTGTAGACCTACCGTCTGATGATTTTGCTGAAAAAAGCAAAATTTTGAAAAAGAAAAAACGTAGTTTCAACGTCAGTTGGATCAAAGAATTTCCTTGGGTTTAAATATGAGGAAGATGAGCAAAAAAATGTATTGCACATCCTGTCTTGAATTCCCCTAATATTGCTGATAAAGATAGTCCTTTATTCAAGGGCGCTGGCAGTGAGGATAATTTTAGAAAAGAAACACTAATTTATCATAACAAATTCAAAGTTGCACATGAAGTGTCATGATAAAAAAATGTTCAGTAGCCAGTCAAATTATGTGGGTCCATTAAAGAAAATGGCTAATGCTCTGGATGAAAATGTTCAAAAAGCAAGTTCGCTGTCTGTTCAACACATCATTCTATGTTGCAAAACAAGGTCTCTCTTTTAAATCCTTCCAGGGTCTTTGTGAATTACAAAGAAAAAATGGGTTAGATTTGGGTTCAAAGTACCAAAAATGATAAGGCCTGTGCAACATTTATTCATTCAATAGCCGAGACTGAAGCAAAGTGTGTCACTAATATTTTAAAAGAGGCAAGGTTTTTGTGCATTTTGTCTGATGGCAGCACAGATGCTGGAATTATTGAACAGGAGGCAGTGTTTTGTTCGATTTGTTGATTTAGAGTCTGGTAATCCTAGAGTATTGCTTTGTGATATAATTGCCCTTAAAACTGCCACAGCTGAAGGGGTTCTTGCAGGTATTGAAAAAGGTTTAGAGGCAGTTGGAATTTCAAATAAAGACATAGTTAAAAAGTTGGTAGGTTGCAACTTTGATGGTGCTGCAGTGATGATGGGAAAAAAAATCGGGTGTAGCTACAAGGTTGTCTCAGAAAGTGCCCCATCAGTTATCTATTCACTGTGTAGCACATAATCTTGAGCTTGGTGTTATGGATGCTGTGAAAACAATTCCATACTTGCAAGAGTTTGACAATACTGTCAAAAGTATTTTCAAGTATTATTATTATTCTCCAAAGAAACGTAGAGAATTGAAAGCAATATCTGAAATAATTGATGAAAATCATGCATATTTTTAGTGGTGTTCAGAAAATTCGTTGGTTGGCTAGTAGACACAGGGCTTTAGTGGCACTTGAGAAACATTATGCTGTTACTGTGTATCATTTAGAACATGTTGGTCAGGGAAGTTCAGGAGAGGATTCAGCAAAGTCCAAAGGTTTGTTGAAAGAGCTGAAAACTGAAAGATTTTGTCAAGTTTTTTGCACTTTATGCTTGATTTAACTTTAATCCTCAAGAATCTCAGTGAAAGTTATCAGAAAGATGATTTATTTGTGACTGATGTTGTTAGAAAGTTAGAACTAGCATCTTTGGAATTATCTAGTCTGAAAGTAAATGGGCCTGCATCAGGAAACTTTTACAGTAAATTTGAACAAAATTACTCTGATGGAATTTTGAAATGTGGCAAAGATTCCAAGCAGAACAAACACAGGTGTTGATTTGAAAGCTACTTTCAGTAAATTTCTTGAAAGTATTATACAATATATAAGTGAAAGGTTTGAATCATTGCAGAATCCTCCTTACAGTAATTTTCAGGTATTTGATCATACATTGTGGCCAGTATCAATGCAGGATCTCAGATCATATGGTAATGAAGAAGTTGCACATTTGTTGAATCATTTTGAATCTTGTTTGACTGAAAAGGAGAAGTCTGAGGCTTCTGGGCAATGGCTTGATTTAAAGCTGAGATTGAACAGACAACGAACCACTAGTCCTCAGTTAGCTTATGCAAATCTTCTCGCTCTAAAAAACCAGCAGATGTTCAAGATATACTTGTACTTGTTAACATTATGATGACACTCTCTCCATGTACAGCTTCTTGTGAAAGAGCATTTAGTGCTATGAATAAACTGAAGACCACGTTCAGATCTCAAATGACTCAAAATACCCTTCAAAGTCTGATGAGAATCAAGATGATGGATAACACTTTGTCCACTTTTCAAGCTGATAATTCAATTAATACTTGGCTTTATTCTGCCAAAACTAGGAGACATGTTTCAACTGGAGCCGAGATCAGTCGTACTCAGCAGAGTCATAGTTTTAGTGGCCAGCTTCCTGAGATCATTAGCAGTGATGACAGTTCTTCTGATGATGAATGACTTTTTTGTGTCATAAGTAATGATAACTGATCTAATTCTTTGCAACTGAAACTGTTTCAATTATGCATTAAAATTTACTGGTATATTATATTGTTTGTTGATTTTAATTTGTACCAGAAAAAATACAAATTTACTTCTGAGTCAATACAAGTATAATACTGGGACAAGTGAAAAATTTGTTGGGACGAGTGGTTTCTAAATAGCACTTGTCCCATGGGACAAGTGATTTTTCAAATATTTTTCTCACCCTGCATTTTAACTATACCAGAAAAACTTAATTTGAAACATTTGTTTGAAAATACTTTAATCTTCAAGCTTCATTTTGAAATTCCATATTATGAAAGTTTTCATATTTTAGTCAAAAATACAAGCCATTTTTTCATTAAGGGTGGGTCCTTTGGCCAGATCCAAAAGGCCTAGAAAAATCACTGAAACATAATGTGTGTAAAGTATGATTTGTGATGATCTCTTGGTTATTCAGTAATTATTATTTTTTTGACAGTGTTTACCACAAAGTTGCCATCAGAAGCATGCAAAAAAGAGTATCAGACCGCGACCTGGTCACTGACGGGTGTGTCCACGTTACTGGTCATTATTGTCTTTGCCCTGTGTATTGTGCTATACAAAAAGAGGCGGAAGGAGTACTGATGAACTTTGACCTTTAATGTTGTATAAGTATCAGGATGGCAGACGCCACTAAAACTACTGCATATTAGCTCATGCACCCCTGGAAACACATTTGGACTGGTCTAAATCATTGATTTACTGAAGAGTCAATTGTTTTTCAAGGGTTGGTGAGTTACTAGTTAATAGATTTTGTATATGTTTTACATACATTTCTGTTTCATTAACCACAAATATTTGACATTGTGTTTGTATGATATATTCACCGTGCTCAGTATGCTTGTTGGGTGTTTTGTTTTACATTTTGAAAAATCAGGTTCAAGTCCAAAATGATATCTTTTTATTCTACAATTTGAAAACACAATAAAGTTATCATACATTATGTGGTAAGAATTTGTGATACTGTGTGAGTGTATGTGTATGTATGTGTGTGCATGTGTGTGTGCATGTCTGTGTATATGTCTGTGTGCGTGCATGTGTGTGTGTCTGTGTGTGTAAGTTAATGATAATTCATAAAGGAGTAAAACATTCCTAATGGTGCAGAACATATCAATTTGTTACATATCAATGTTTAACGAGATATCCCAATTACTGTATAAATTTCATGTCATCCTTTTTTTTTCTATGATAATCAATTGGCAGCACTTTATTTTTGTTGGTTTGGAAGGTTGTGTATTCATGGTTTAATGAGATACTGAAATACACTAGGCCCAAATTTTAAACTCACCTGCTCTTAGAGTGTTGGGTGACTTTATCCCGGTTTTAATGATTTCCTTCTGATACAGTAAACATCCAGAGTGTAAGCTGCGTTAATTTCTGTTACATATCTTTTTTAATTAAGATATAACTTTTTAATTGATAATTTTGAATCGGTGCAGGATGCCAGACTAAAATTTATAAAAGCTACATATGCATGATATAATTATGTATATTTCATAGAAATAGAATTAGTTTGGTGTATGATTTGGTTGTGTTAATGTCAAAAATAATAATAACAGGTTGTGTTTGCTTTTAATTTGAATGGTTGTCTTATAGATTCTATAGAAATGATTAGTAGATATCTTTTGTTTTTTGTTTTTTTGGTTTTTATTTTTTGTAACCAGTAAATATCTTTTGTTGTTATATATATATATATATATGTATATATTATGTTGTATGTCGTAAATACATAAATGCATCCAATGTTATTGTAAATTATATTTATGTCTTAGAATTTAAAATTTTAAATTAAGTTATTGAGTTTTGGTGCTTGCTCGAATTTGTTGAAACTGACCATTAAAAAAATGTCGCTTTATTAAAAAAGAATTTCTTTGATAGTCAGAGAATCACAATTTGGATATTTTCAGAAATAAATTGAAATAAATTTGTAGATTTTTCATGAAATATACGTTAATGTTTAATGACATTTTTTTCATGGAAGTTTTCTACTGAAATCTATTTCAAGCTGTCACTATTTACAGGTGCATCTTATGTAAAATATTAAACATATAAACTCCTATAAAATCACTGACCCTGGGCGCTGGCCATTTCCCTTTTCAATCCTAGGAAAATGGATGTAAATATATTGTCAATTTCATGACCCTGTGGTCGTTTGTTTTGTAGATAATTGCACAGACTTGGACAGTTTTAAATATCCTTTCATTCTCTTTATTTTCGTTAGATTAAATTAAACAGGAAAGGATCTAAAATTTCAAAGGATGGTGAAGTTCACTGTCAGAATTCAGGAGTGCATGATTAAAAATCCAAATTTTACAATAGTTTTTTCATGCAATATTAACTTGCTCTCCCCTAAATTATGATAGTAGAACATACTATTCATTGATCTGGATGGGTCTAAATGTGACCACAGGGGTTAGTTAATCTATGACTGCTGAATCAATAGGTAGCATTTCTTAGGTCTTAGTTTGTTATACCTCATCTTTAAGCTCGAGTAATACTCATTGTTAAAGTCATTGATTATTGTGATATTGTATAAGCAAATTTAAAAAAAAAAATTTTAATATCATATTTCCTTTCTTTTTTTTTTTTAATA
>BROG01000311.1:730000-782500 GCA_030159075.1 Atrina japonica
CATTCTGCTAGTGTAAGGAAGGTCCTGAGTTCGATTGTCTGTCTGGCCGCACATTTTTCCTGTTAAAATAGCGACTAAGTTTCCTTACTCTGTGTTATTTGGTTTTTATATACATTCTGTGGGTTACATGACCTCGTGTTTTGGGACTTCTTTTTAGACATTAACAGAGATTGTTGACGAGTGCAAGGACCGACAACTCTGTGTAAGAGATTGGACTAAACCTTTCATGTCTGACGACGAGTAGCATGCTTTCCTGGTGTTCTATAAATTCTGTTCGTTCTCATTCGGGAGAGAATAAAATATAAGTTTACTCGATCGTTGTACTGGTCGGATACCACAGACTTCAATGCAGCTAGCAATGGCATGATTCCTGCCTGTAAAAGAGTTTTGAAGTCTAGCAATTTTGGTCATCGCTACCACGGGTGTTTCGACCTTAAGCCAGTCCGACCCGATGTTTCAAATTTTGAACCCATTTCGTGTTTGAGCTATCAATCTATATTTATTTTTCTGTTTTTACATACTTAATGACGATGTTATCTTAAGGATGTTGAACGAACGTACGTAATGCTGTTTATAAAAATTATAAAGTTAAAATTAAACGGAACTGAACAATGCAATATTTTTTTAAGATGTTCAAAAGTCATGATAGATCTACGTAAATCTAAGTCCGACTCTGTATGACTGTCTGCCGTTTTGTAATATAAACATATCGCAAAATGTATGAATTTCTACTGATGCATAATCAAACATCTGCATCCAAAAAATTCTTATACTTCAAATAAATGTTTTGGTTTAACGATGTACCAGGACATATGACAGCCTATACCTATTTCCGATTTTAGCAGATCTAGGCTGTATATTCCCAGGTCAAACAGTATATAACTACAGTACATGTACATGTACATCAGTTTTCAGAATAACATGTACCTACCTGTGTACTAAAATGATAGCCAATTATATAAAAATTTCAGATACCAAAGTATAAATCAATAGAATGTCCAGGACATAGATACAAATCCGATAAAAATGGACAAACACGGACCTCTGGAAACCAAGAGGTGGGATCAGGTGCCATGGAGGAGTAAGCATCCCCTGTCGACCGGTCACACCCCCTGCGAGTCCACAGTCAAGTCCAATGAAACACGTGAGGAGTGTATCCTCGTCACAATTGGTACAGACGTCTCAACATCCCCCAACGAAAAGGCAACTCAAAATTTCACTTAGTGAAACAGAGTAGTCGCAAACAAGACTATTATACCGACCGTAAAATTTGCGGAACGTTGACATTAAAGGGAGAAAGCTTGACTCCATCAACAGACAGATTAGTAACACATAGAATTCATTCAAAATAGTTTGTGTTTGAACCCATATATGAAATATTATCTGAATAGGCATAAGTACAGGTACCTTTGAATGATTTAATTTTTCATAAATGTAACATGATAGCAGAAACATATATGTGACAATGTTACGTATTTACATGTATGTCTCTATCACCAACTTAAGTGAACATTTATCTGTAACAGCAAGAAAAGCCTATGTTGCTTTTAAATCAAAATTACGTTTTAATCATTATATGTCTGCTGAAACATGTTAAAAATTGTATGAATCAGCAGTTGTTCTTATTATTACCTATGCTTCAGAAATTTGGATAGCAGACTTCAATAAATGTTACAAAACATACGATAAATGTCCTTTTTGAAAAGTTACAGAATTTTATATTAAAGGATAAATTGGGTGTTCACTGTAAGTGTTCTAATCTTGAAATAATATTAAAAAAATCTCAGATACCAAAGTATAAATCAATAGAATGCCCAGGACATAGATACAAATCCAGTAAAAATGGATAAACACGGACCTCTGGAAACCAAGACATATCCTCTAAACATAAACATTTTCAAGTCAATGTTTAATATTATACTAGACTGTATAAACGTACTCATGATAACAGGGCTAAATGCAACCCTAGGGTTCTTCTGAAAAATGCCTTTATTGAAGACTGTAAACTTGCAAATCTGGGTCAAAATCTTGGATGAAAGCCCTACAAGACTTACAAAGTCACTTTAAAATTAAAGATCTTAATAGTACATCCATTTTTAATTTTCATAAACATCTAAAACATGCTTTTATAGAGGAATCCAGTTTGCAAATAAAAAAGAAAGTCATAGAGTAAAATGATCATTCTATAGCAAGCTAGTAACAATTGAAAATGTTGAAATCCAACCATACTTGACCTTTACTATTTCAAAAGCGCTTAGATCTTATTTGACAAAGTTACGGAGCCGGCCTGGCTCAGTCGGTAGCTCGCTCGAATCTGGATCGTGAGGTCGTGAGTTCGAGTCCCGCCGGCAAAAGGCTGGTTTCCTGTCTTTCGGATGAGACAGTAAAAACTGGAGGTCCCGTGTCACAGTAGGTGTCGGCACGTTAAAGAACCCTCACTGCTCAATGGCCGTAAGTGCCGAGCATAGGCCACAATTTGAAGCCCTTCAACGGCATTTGGTGACGTCTCAAGCTGGGATCATCTAGACTGCAAATCATCTAACGTTGTTTACGGAATTGAGTGTGCCTTGTGTGGTTTGATTTATGTTGGCGAAACTAAGGGGCCCTTAAATAAAAGAGTATCTGGTCATCGATTCGAGATTAATAATGGGGGTGGGGTAACCAGATACTCTATCGACATTTCAACTCTCCTGACCATTCCATCTTGTCTATGAGAGTGCGTATAATTGAAAAAATATACCACTGGACCAACAATCCCACCTTGAGTACCCCCTTCCGTAGACAACGTGAAGAATTTTGGATTAAACAGCTTGGCACTGCATATCCCTATGGATGTAATGACAATATACAAAGTGTGGGCAATCTATCAAGCCCACTGTGTAAAGGCGTTAATGTGATGGAACTTTTTAATTCTAATGTAAGACGTAAACGAAGTCACGGACATCGTTCTTACAACCGACCATACATACATGACGTCACTTTTTCATCTCTTTTACCTTACGTTAACAAAATATTGGGTCTTCATCACATTCGCAGCAGGCTTTATTCTGTTCCTTTTACATATCTCAATAAACTTTTTGAAGAAGCAAGAGTGAGCCCCTACACGGATTCTTCAACCCCAGAATACATACTGAACTCCATTATAATGGACATAGCTTATCACAGACTGTTTAAGCCTGCACGTGTTACAAACAATGACTGTGCTGAACAGAAACGTCTTTTCTTTAAACTTAAATTTACAAATAAAGGCATAGACGCTTTAAACATTGGCAATGTTCTAAATCACAAAAAAGTTCAGTCCTGTATTCCACCATATTTTAAACTGAAGACCACGCCTTGCATTTCATATACACCTAGCATCGCATCCAAGCTATTCAATTACAAACAGGTTTTGCAGTGCCTAGACATCAACCATCTTCTACACAACACTGTCACATGTTCATGTGCTTCATCTCCTTTCAAATACAATACTATCGGGCATGTCATTACCGGCGACGTTTCTATTGTTGAAAATGAAAGCCTCAAAAATCTTATTTTAAGGGGCCCTAAATACCGGGAAGCCCGTTCCTTTAATTGGCGTCAGAATTTCAGTTTAGTTATGGATTCTGTCGAAGATTATGCCAGACGATGGGCCAAACATGAAGACGAAGAACCAGACACTTTGTCTGAATGGCTGAACGCCATACGATGGTTGATAAAATCTCGTATTCGAAAACTTAAAGGGACTATGAAAACACGTTATCCCTCTGTATTTAATGATCCAGAAGTAGTTACTGAACTGGATAGGTTGCATGACCAATATGTACTGGTACCAGCAGACAAAGCCTCAAATAATATAGTTTTTATTTGTAAGGCACATTACTATAATTGTTTATTAGAAGAACTTGGGTTTAATATGAATTCTGGTAATCCTACATATACACGTAGCTCACTTTCAAAGGACGAGATCCTTCAAAATCACGTATCCGTATTACGCTCATTTGATATACCTACAACGGATACCGATTTCGAGCTGCCATATTTATATTGGATACCTAAACTTCATAAAAAACCCCATATAAGCAAAGATACATAGCAGGATCCAGCAAATTTTCTACCAAACCTTTATCTTTACTCCTTACCAAGATATTGACAGCCGTTAAGGAGAAACTTCAACAATACTGTACAGTTGCTTATTCCAGAAGCGGTGTAAATCAGATGTGGATACTTAAAAATTCTAAACAGCTTTTAGAAAATTTGAAGGCACACAATTTTTTTCTCGAATTCACAGCATCAAAACTTAATACTTCTCTACTCTGTACAAACTATTCCTCATGAAAAATTAAAAGAAAGACTTTCAGCATCATAGACATACTGCTTTTTTCACTAAAGTTGGTACCCGAAAATTTTAAATATCTAGTGATTGGCTATCAGGATACTTATTTTGTAATAGACAATATGATTTACACATAAATATTCGTTGATATAAAAAACATGCTGGAATTTCTAATAGACAATAAATTTGTCGGAGACGTGGTCTTTCAACAAATGGGCATTCCCATGGGAACCAATTGTGCTCCTTTATTGGCCGACCTGTTCCTTTATTCATACGAAGCAGACTTCATTCAGAAACTGCTGAATCAAAAGAAGAAAAAGCTAGCGGTGTCTTTTAATTTGACATTTAGATATATCGACGACGTTTTGTCAATTAATAATGACAATTTTCATACATATATGTCAATGCGATATATCCCAGCGAACTAGAAATTAAAGATACAACAGAATCAAGCACACACGCTTCATACTTAGACATTTTACTTAACATAAACACAGACGGGAAATTAGCTACGAAGCTATACGATAAACGCGACGATTTCGGCTTTCCCATCGTAAATTTTCCACATTTAAATAGTAATATACCTCAGTCACCTGCATATGGAGTTTATATTTCACAAATGATCCGATATGCCAGGGCGTGCACAGCATATGAAGATTTCATATACAGAGGTAAACTACTCACTGACAAATTATTGACACAGGGATATCGAAAACCGCGTTTAATGTCAACGTTCCGCAAGTTTTACGGTCGGTATAATAGTCTTCTTTGCGACTACTCTGTTTCACTAAGTGAAATGTTGAGTTGCCTTTTCGTTGGCGGTTGTTGAGACGTCTGTACCAATTGTGACGAGGATACACTCCTCACGTGTTTCACTGGACTTGACTGTGGACTCACGGCGGGTGTGACCGGGTCGACAGGGGATGCTTACTCCTCCATGGCACCTGATCCCACCTCTTGGTTTCCAGAGGTCCGTGTTTGTCCATTTTTTATCGGATTTGTATCTATGTCCTGGACATTCTATTGATTTACACTTTGGTATCTGAGGTTTTTATACTCTATATGAGTGAAATATTCTTGAGTGGGACGTTAAACAACAATAAACAAACAAAAAACAAAGTTACGTATTAGTGTCAATCAATTATGTATTGTAACTGGTAGATACTATAAGCCTGTTATTCCAAGAGGAAATAGATTCTGCTACTCAAATAATTGTCCAAATCTTATAGAGGATGAAGATAATTTTTTACTTTATCCATCTTGTTTTAATACATCTTTCAATATTCCTGATTTAATGAATCCCAGGTGTTATGATTAAGGCTGCAACGTTCACTAAAATCTGTAAACGTTTACACGATACTTAGCAATCGAAACGTAAACGTGTAACCGTATACAAGACTACTGAGTACTGTAGTACTAGACTACCTCTGTCATAGCCTCATAGGTCATAACCATGGTAAATCTAGGCTGAAATTCTGCCCAACTTTAAGTTAGTTTATTACCGTAGATCTATTTTTCAAAATATGTACAAATATCGCATGGATCCCTATTGTTAAATAAGTTTCCAAAATTCATGAATTCCGATATATGCGTTCGCGAAATTAATTCTGTTTCAATGTTGCAAAGTTACAAATAATCTCGTTTCACTTTCGATTTGCATTTTATACATTTGTCGGTATATCACGCAACGTTCTGTGAAATTTTTACATTTTAAATAAAATATATCATCGGTAATACTTTAACACGCTGCCATTGTGATGTATCAACCGACAACTCGGTCCAAAGTTACATGGCATCTGCTTGAAAGCATGCATGGCAAAGCATCTAGTTATGGTTTCAAAAGTAGTAACTTACAAGGAGGCTTGATATGTCTATATATCAAAGATTCTTTTCAACATAGAAAACAAAATATACAGCAGGATACTGCTATGAACTCTAATCGATGAAACTACCTTTCTTTGTGAACAAAGTTATGATGTATACTGTAATTCTAGTCACGTATAGACGAATAGACATGTACAATACATTTTGTACTTTGAATGATGTTTATAAATAATGATAGAAATATATGTAAATTGTACTTTGAATGATGTTTGTAATGTGTTTGTTTGGGTAACGCCGATGGTATCTTGCCAATAAAGAATTTGAATTTGAATTTGAATATATGAGATAAAATATTAGATAATATGGGCATGTAAAACTTTTCACTTACGACAGCTCATAACGCTAAACATAAACAAACTTGAAATTGCCTAATGTTGTTACGCTCATTTGATATCTGCATTGGAATGCATTTCTTTATTACATCGTAATATAGATGTACTTTTAGGCTATAATCTATACGAACATCTGCACAACAATACCTCGAAACCTGGTAACCTGAAACGCGATTTCTCCAGGTTTCGCATAGATATAGTACAAGATATTAAAGAGATATAAGTTGTAACAATGGTTATTTTTGTCCTCTGACATATAGTCGAGAATGTGATAAAATGTGTTTTCAAATACATTATCAAACACGTAAAACGTTGTAAAAGATCTTCTTTTCGAACTTATTTCTTTTGTTAGATTTTAAGTTTTCCCATACCTTAAAAAATCCAGCTGTAAGTGCCGAGCATGGGCCAAAAATTTGAAGCCCTTCACCGGCATTAGGTGACGTCTCCATATGAGTGAAAGATTATTGAGTAGGACATTAAACAACAATAAATGAACAAAAACAAAACAAAACAGAATGATAAAGCCGAGAGATTCTATGGAACGAGTTAAAATGGGTCGAGATCACCCGATATACCCGGCACGCGGACAATTTCAGAAACGAATGTTTTGAAACGACGGAAAAGATCAGCTTTGCCTGATTTAGGTATGAAATGATGATGTACGAAAATAAATGCAAAGGGTAATAAGAATAGAATGTATATTAACTGCAAATAGCACGTGTTTAATGGTTACTCGGTAATCTTCGTAAAAAATTACCGAAAGTTAATTTGCAATGCTCAAAGTAATGGCGGACACACAATAATTGATATTACGGGTGACTTTTGGCAAGATTTTACACATGCATTTGTTGTTCTAACCACCAGATGGTCTCTATGGAATATATATGAGATAGAATATTACATAAAATGGTCATGTAAATTTTTTCACCTACAACAGCTCATATCGCTTTAAGGCGTGATACCCAAACCACCCGTTCTCGGAGATACCCAATATTATTAAGAGGCCAAAGCTCTATGCCCTGTGCCCTGGGTCGATGCCAATGCAGAGATGTTCTTTGTTTTACAGGTATATTATGCGTGTTACAGTTTAGTTGTTTAATTTCACAGTGAGATAATTTCACGTTTTTAGGAAAAACCTTATTTACGCTTATTAATTTCGCGCAAGACCATTTCCAAAACAGAAGTGTGAAAAGGGGTTAAAGTAAAGCTTATAAACATTTTGTGATTCTTGGTTACGATGTTCGGTTATATTTGAATGAATTATGACTGGTTATAACTAACATAATTGTTGTCTTTCTGATACTGATAAATATAAGATATCGTATTCACGAGTACTAAATTTCGCGGTATTTGATTTGACCGTCGATATAGCGAAATTAAAAAGCCCGCGAATGAAAACAACTATAAAGTATAGAGGTATACTCCGTAACGGTAGTATCATAAATACGTATGTTTACAAAAATACCTGAAGAAAATGCACCTATATTTTCAATATTTACCGTTGATATAATGACATTACTTGAAAATTTTGCTATTTGCTGTACTCTTCTAAAATCTCAGGCACCAAAGTATTAATTGTCCACCTCCTTTACTTATTTTGCAATATAGAAAACACCCCCCCCCCCCCATTCTCTTAATCCGGAAACTATTAATAAATCTGTTCACTGATTATTTCAAAATATACGTTTTGTTCTATGAAAATATATGCTGAGTGTAAACCCCACATGGTTGCCGATTATAGTTTTAAAGAGACGTTCTCACTTATTTTGAGACAAACTTATCAGATTATTTTTCAGGTATTTTATTCAAACTTATGTCACAGAGACAAATAACTGTCTCTACTGGGAATCGAACCTAGGGCCCCTGGATTATAAATCTGGTGCCCTACCAATTGAGCTAAAGGGGTAACCCCACTAGCCAAGCTAATAGGAACACTATTTAACCACTGCTATATTATCCCCTCCATTTTGAAAGAGACGTCCCGACTCTTCATTCGGAGGTAACAATCACTTATTGTGAAATAAGTGATGGATAATTGTATTCTATCCAGGAAGAACCCTAGTCCCAACGTGGGCGCAAAATGTCACAGAGACAAATAACTGTCTCTGCTGGGAATCGAACCTAGGGCCCCTGGATTATAAATCTGGTGCCCTACCAATTGAGCTAAAGGGGTAACCCCACTAGCCAAGCTAGTAGGAACACTATTTAACCACTGCTACACTTATAAGATAAGTTCTCATGTATTTTGAAACAAATTTATCAGATTTTTCTCACGTATTTTATTCAAACTTACTAGATATGTTCTCACGTATTCTGAGTGTTACAATATCTGTACTACTATAGAAATGTTATTAAAACTAGACCTTAAAATTCTGTTGATAAATCATGCTATGTCTGAATACGTTATATACTGAGATAATCAAAATAAAATAAATATGAATTGTGGGTACTTCTAAGATTTTGACCTTTGCTTGGACGCGAAATATTCTATGTATTCAAATAATCTGAGTTTTAGATTAAATCACCAATTGAATAATTAGTTGATCAAAAGATAAATTAAAAGAAATTGATTACAGTTACAAAAAAAACCATTTAATTTCGATATCATTGGCCACAGCGAATTGTCTGAATCGCTCTGCTTGTTTGTTTGTGTTGTTGTTGTTTGTTTTTGTTTGTTTGTTTTTTGCATTGCATGTATTTAGAATCCTTGATCATAGTTTGAATCAAACAGATTCATTTATAGCTCGCATAAAAGTCAAACCTATAACGTACAGGTGGGAAAGTCTTCTGTACAGGGATCGGCCATTTACATGATATATTTAGAATGGACAACAACATGATTTGCACCACCACATTGGCATGGCAACCTGACACGAAGAGGAAAGTTGACTGGCAAAACACAACGCGGAGGATTACAACTGAACGGGAGAGATCAAAGCTGGGATGGAACAGTTGGGCGTCAGCTAGAGCTGTGGCTAGAGACAGAAACAGGCGGATGCAGTGTATTGGGGCCTTATTGTGGCAGCGGGTGCGAAGAGGATAGTTGAGGTGAGGTTAAAGTTGCTGTTGTGAATAGTTTTGGGATATTTAAAGGGACAAAACCTAGAAGAATCAGACCCGGGTAAAAAGCGCAGCAGTGACACCTACAGTATCTGAAGGGGAATAATCAGGTAAGTTCATAAAAAATGCTGAGGTGAAAAGAAAGCATGTTTGCTTATTGGGTGAAAAGTTGAATAATTATCTTAAGGAAGTTTTGTGCGATTTTAACCCTTTCAACCCTACAGATCATAATAGACTAGTCTTAAACAATAAAAAGAGCATACCACTTAGATTTTCAGGGGTGAAAGGGTTAACCGGAGGTTGTAGTCACAACTGATGATGTACATGTAGTTCCAAAACGTTTGACAGTGTGATGATTTTTGTGTCATCTGCACAGCACAGCGACACCTAGGGGTCATTTTGACCGGGTGTCTGGTATTCGCGCTGCCAATTGTCATAATTAATTGTTATGGTCAAAGTCACACATGTAGGTAGAATGTTTTATGTGCATGATTTTTTATTTTATGTTATCAGGGATTAACCCTTTCAACCCTAAAGACCATAATAGACTGATCTAAACAATAAAAAAAACATACCATTAGATATTTAGGGGTGACAGGGTTAATAGCATCAACATCCGGGTCCTGTAAAAGGATCCATTCCAAATGCAAAATCTACTAATTTTTCCCCAATTTTGAGCAAAAATTTCACTATGTCGTTCACATTCGGTAGTAGACAATAAAATAAAGAATTTAATACAATATGAACTGCATTTTGAAGTCTTCAGATAAAATCTATGTTGCTAGTTAAATAAGAGAAGCTAATTGAATCACAAATTTTGGCTTTACACTTATGTCCCCCTAAATGACCATAGTTACTTTTTTTTCCCCCCCCCAAATTTGACCCATTGGAATGTAAAATTCCCAGATGTAAGGGTACAGAACCATCTCCCAAAAAGAGTCTCTTAATTAAACCCCTGATAATACATGTTTCACAATTAATCAGGGTGAGAGACAACACACCGTGAAGGTGAAGGTCTTATTCAAGGTCAGGTTGAACAATGTACATGAAAGCTGCATGGAAGGTTAATCACGATGAAGACAACACCAAGTTGATGTCATGGTCACGTTCAAGGTAAAGGTCATATTTAAGGTCAAATGCTTCACAGGTCATACAGGTTCTCTGGATACTCTAGTTCATATATTGTTCGTGTCTTTGCTTTACAATTATTACTTTTTAATTGAGTTTCTTATCGTTTTAGTGCGATTCACCTCCGGAAAGAAGTAGGGTGGATCAGCTTCAAGACTTGAAAAAAGCTTTTGTTTTTCTTGGAAAGAGAAAATCTTGAAAAGGTGAAAGGAGGCGTTCAGATACTAGTAATATCTAACGAGACCCTAAGCAATCAAAGAGCTGATATTGTGACAAAGGCGGTTAATAAATGTTTGAAAAAAGATGCACGTTCACCTAGAAGAGCATTTGGTAGAAATGAAATTTTGGGGTCCTCACTGACGGGTTTGTATCCAATATTTATCGGCCCTGCTTATGGACCGAGTTTCCCTCCTATCCATCGTGATTTTCTCGATGCGATGGCTATAAATGCCGGGACATTATAGATCTTATTAATATAATTAGATTTAATGATTCCTGTTTTATTTTCATGTAGCATTCTATCAAACGTGCCCCAAAGGTTAACAAATTTGGAAGATACATATATAATAATGGCTTTTAACTTTATTTTGCTGCAACCCTTTGAACACTACAGATTATAAGGGCCCAGTTTAAGGCAATAAGTAAGAAAGAGCATACCATTTACATAATTAGGGGGAAAAGGATTCAAGCGATATGAGCTGTAAAAAAATTTACATGACCATTTTAAGCAATATTCTATTTCGCATATATATTCCATAGAGACCATTGGACCCAGTTGTTCATCTTTTGGTTAAATTCAACCAACGGTTAAATATAACCCTCGATTAAATATGGTAACCGAGGGTTATATAACCTAGGATTAAAATCTTGATAATAATGCCAATCTTCAGTCAGTTTGAAATAAAAACCGTTAATTGGTTAAAATATGTAATCGAGTTTCAAGGTTTGCCAAATTTCCCTTATTTTACCAATGGTTTAACCATAGTTGAATTTAACCAATTATTGAGGAATCAGGACAACTCGCCCCCAAGACAACTCGCCCCCAACCTGTAAAGACAACTCGCCCCCAATTTAGGACAACTCGCCCCCCATTCAAGACAACTCGCCCCCATTGTTTTTTCTTGTGTATTGCAAGGAAAAATGACATATTTTATTCAATAAAATATATTTAAATGCAAATTTAAAATTTCATATGTATTATAAATAAAATTTAATTAATATTTACGATTGTGTATGTTGTTTGTTTTTTTTTCACTTAATAATATATATAAAGTAACCACGGTGTAGGTATAAATTTCCTTATTTTTTTTTCTTGTGAAATAGAGCAAATAAATGCATTTTGATTCATCATATTGTTTAAAAATTTATATTTGTAGAATATGTCTGGGTAAATCAAGTACAATGTTCTAAGAGTTGAACAATCTAATTATCACACAGAAATTTTAATGAAATACCCAAGCTCACAAGTATAATTTGAAACTAACTTCAAAGTAATGATTAATTAGGACATGCAAGCCCCGAAAATTACGTGTATTTTCGTTAATAAAAAAATTGGAACTTCAAAGTGATGATTAATTAGGACAAGCAAGCCCTGAAAATTACGTGTTTATAGTTGGCGTATCCAAGCTCCAAAGCAACTTAAAAGTGATGAAGAATTCAAGAAAGCTTGCGTTGGAAACAAATTAAATAATTTGACATAGTCCCTATATAAGGAAGAAATGACTTGAATTTGTCATCAGTTTCAATCATGGCTGACTTGTGCATTGTATGCAATCTTCATCTCCGACAACGCCAAGAGATCCTATGTTGCATTTCCTGCCACGGAAAACAACATAGGACTTGTAACTCAGGTTAGAAAAAAATATCATTTTACATAAAAAATAATTCAATATTAATATAAATATTAAAAAATCTTCTTTTTTTCAGATTGACTACAGCCAGCGGGATGGTGTCTTCAAGTTTGTGAGGAAGCTGCTTGCCCTGCCATTTCTATCAGAGGAACAGATTCCCGTCGCTTTCCACGCACTGAAGGAGACCGTCACCAGCGAGCGACTGATAGAGGTGACCAACTACATCGAGAGGACCTGGATCAACGGCGACATCTGGACACCATCATCGTGGACCGTCTACCGTATGGCTGTGAGGACAAACAACGACGTCGAAGGATGGCACCACCGCATCAACAGGAGAGCCCAGAAGTCCAGCCCTGCCCTCCTATGTGCTTGTGATTCTTCTCTTCAAGGAAACCGCCAGCATCCCAAACCAACTGAAGATGATCAGCGAGGGAAAACTCAAGAGATACCAACGAAAGACTACAAGACTCCTACAGTGCCGCGCATCAACCAGCTTTGGGACAACTACAACGATGGATCCATCAGCGCCAGCAATCTTCTGAAGAAATGTGGACAGATCTACAACGGACAGTGAAGAAGAAAAACGTGCCGAAATTTGTGGTTAAAGTGAAAATAATTGTGAATTAAAAGAAAATAGTGCTTAAAATATAGTGTGTTAAAATATAGTGTGTTATTGTTTATATTATTTATGATTTATTTTCAATAAAGTTTAGAAAAGAAAAATTATTTTTATTTTGTCTTTTGTTGTATTTCTCGAAAGGAAATAGAATTTTTAAGCGTAACTGACGCCAGATACATTCAAAATAAAAATAAATATCGAAATAATATATAAAATATATATATTAAATAAAAAATATATACATTTATTTAAAAAATATTGCCCCCAGTTTGCTTTCTTAAAGCTGGGGGCGAGTTGTCTTAACCTGGGGGCGAGTTGTCTTAACCTGGGGGCGAGTTGTCCTGAAAAGGTGGCGAGTTGTCTTGGGGGCGAGTTGTCCAGCATTCATTATTGAGCAACAGAATTTAACCAAAGGTTAAATTTTAATCCTTGGTAATGATATTTAATCGAGGGTTAAAATTTAACCAGTAGATGAACAACTGGATCCAGGTGGTTAGAAAAACAAATGCATGTGTGAAATTGCAACAATCATGTCAAACGTAACCCGTAATGTCAATTATTGTTTGCAAATTAACTTTCGGTAATTTTTTACGAAGATTACCGAGTGACCAATAAACAAGTGGTATATGAAGCTAAAATACATTCTATTCTTATTAAAAAGCCCTTTGCTTTTACTTTGGTCTTTTTCGTCGTTTCAAAACATTCGTTTCTGAAATTGTTCACGTGCCAGGTATATCGGGTGATCTCGACTCATTTTTAACTCGTCCAATCGCATTCTCGGCTTTATCATTCTGTTTTGTTTTGTTTTTGTTTCTTTATTGTTGTTTAACGTCGACCGCGCTACCGACTGAGCCAGGTCGGCTTCGCTTTATCATTCTGTTTTGTTTTGTTTTTGTTTCTTTATTGTTGTTTAACGTCGAGCGCACTACCGACTGAGCCAGGTCGGCTTCGCTTTATCATTCTGTTTTGTTTTGTTTTTGTTTCTTTATTGTTGTTTAACGTCGAGCGCGCTACCGACTGAGCCAGGTCGGCTTCGCTTTATCATTCTGTTTTGTTTTGTTTTTGTTTCTTTATTGTTGTTTAACGTCGAGCGCGCTACCGACTGAGCCAGGTCGGCTTCGCTTTATCATTCTTAACACACGTGATCATGAACTGCCCAAGTCCACTGGACATGGCGGCACGATTGTAAAACATGAGGTACGCATACAATTCAGAGTGATATAGTTTTGATTTTGTCACTGTCAGCATTCAGGGTAACATTAAAGATTGGAAAATTTTCTTTGAGTGACCCGATATATTTAATCATATATTCATCCGATTTTCTCAGGTTTTTAAAATAGCGTTGATAGCGTATATTTTACATAATACATGCACTTTCCAATAAAAATCACGTCCTTTATTTTAAAAGTAAATATAAAACACATAAAAATCGATCGACTTTAATATCCGAGATCCCCTAACCGAATTATGAAGTACATTTGATATGGCGAGTATATCTGAAAGGTCATTGCATACGGAAATACAGCTAGATGTTTTAAGGTACGGGAAAACTTAAATTCTAATAAAACAAATAACTTCGAAAAGATCTTTTACATTTTACGTGTTTGATAATGTATTTTAACACACATATTATCATATTTTCGATTGTATGTCAGGGGACAAAAAATAATCATTGTGACAGTTTATATCGCTTTAAAACTTGAAGACTTTCACTTCTGGTCAGCGCTTGTTCGATTCCCGCTCGAATTAATGTTGATTTTGGCGGGAAAGTTTACCAGTTTATTTTTTTTTTATTTTTTATTTAGATACATACATGTTTACATGACAAGCACAGTATAGTCATACTTATACAATATAAACATCACAATACACTACACCAGACAGTAAATATCCTGCACTCACTCTTTCATCCATTCTCATTCATTCTAACACAGCTATATATATATATATATATATATATATATATATATATATATATATATATATATATATATATATATATACACATATATATATATATATATATATATAATATATATATATATATATATACACACACACACATATATATATATATACATAGCTGTGTTAGAATATATATATATATATATATACACATAGCTGTATATATATAATATATATATATAGCTGTATAGAATATATATATATATATATATATATATATATATATATATATATATATATATATATATATATTTAATTAACAAATGACCCACCAAATGATATGTTACAAATATGCAAAACAGTAGAAAAATACAATTTACCCAACAAAAGTAAATGTTCTAGTCATACTGATGTGTATATGTATACACAAATACATGTAACTATAAATACACATACAAAAAGATAACCATAGTGCACTATACATTGTACATGTAGTATATTTCAAATATAAAAGTGTTTAGTATATTTCAATTGTTTGTTGTAATAAATATTTAAATACAGTAATTTTTGTGTCATGATTTCCAGAAATTATACTTTGGAGCATACATGTATTGTATTACACTACGGGTCAGCTCTAAATCAATTTTTCCAGATGCACCAATGCTTCTTGAACTCCTCTACACCTCCAATTCCAAAAATACATGCACTTTTCACTCTCGTAGTAATTTTGCAAATATCTTTTAAAACCAGTGAAAGTTATGTTAGCAAGTTTATCAGTTTACTTGCGGAAGGCCGGTGGCCTCTTCCCGGGTACACTGTAATTTGGTTCTCTACCCCACCATTAAATCCTGGCCACCGCCTTATAACTGAATCTTTGTTCAGTGTGACCTAAAATAAAATTCGACATTCAACTCAAATACTCAAAAAAAAAGAAAAGTTATTGACGGGATGTAAATCAAAACTAAACACACAAAGCAACAGCTGATTACGTTTAGATCGTTTTTGTATTTACAAATCCCCGTACGCTAAATTAAACATATTATCTTACAATTTAAACATTGATAAATACTTCTGAAATATTTATAGAACTGCTCATGACTTTTTTAATATATTGGATGTGTTTTGTTCATGCTTTGCCAATGTATTTTTGTCTTGTTTTATATTTTCTTTTCTCTCTGGTAAATTTGTCAATCAACAAGTATTCAAGTTTTGTTGAGTTTGTTCTAATGACAGACAAACGAGAACGCCTCGATGGTAAGGGTGACCGGTGTCAAAGTCAACATCTTTCTCTATATAAAGCATTATGTTAATATTTTGTTCATCCATCGTCGATATGCTATATTTTGATTTCGATATTACACGGGAGTATGGAAATAGAACGGTAAGTTTGTTCAAAACGGAAACTTAAATAAACATTTCCCTCAACTGTGAAACGAGTGTCTTCATTAACCCTTTCACTTTTATTAGGTCACCTGAGCCAAAGGCTCAGGGTGACCTATTGTGATCGTCTTTTCTCGTGCGTCGTCCGTTGTCCGTCATTAACATTTACACATTTTCGACTTCTCCTCAAGAACCACTGGGCCAATTTTAACCAAATTTAGCATATAGCGAATCCGCATAAAGTTTGCGAATGAAAAAGGGATTGGACAAATAGGGGCCCTAAAAGGGTCCATACAGGACCAAAACTTGGTACATCTTTAAAAATCTTCTTCTCATGAACCAATGATCAGATAACATTCAAATTTTGTATGCATGGTGGTTGAGGCAATATCTATACAGTTTGCGAACATTATTGAAATCTTTCCTTAAATGAACCACTAGGTTATCAATTGTTTAATAACTCAAAACCGATCGCTTTTTTGTGTCAGGTCGCTCCTTATGGGAGTTATTTCCCCTTATTAGCGATTTTTTCATGTTTTTGGATGTTTATTGTTATTATCTTGAAAGGTATACTAGGTAGAGTAAAAATGAAAGAAGCAAAAATGTTCAGCATGCAAAGAACTACAAAAAAGTCAATAGAGTCGAAATTGTCAGGTCACCCCTTTTGGGAGTTTTTTCCCCTTTTAAGTGGATTTTTCATGTTTTTGAATGTTTTTTGACATTATCTTGAAAAGTATAACAGAGTAAAAGTAAAAGAGGCAAACATTTCAGCGAGCAAAGATCTATAAAAAAAGTCTATAGAGCCGAAAATTAGGTCACCCCTTTTGGGAGTTATTTCCCCTTTTAGTGCATTTTTCTTGTTTTTGACAAAAGGTATAAGATTTTTTTTATCAAATTTGAGACATTTTCGACTTCTTCCCAAGAACCAGTGGACTAAGTTCAGCTAAACTTGACTTTAATTTTTTCTCAGGTGACCGTCAAGGCCCATTGGGCCTCTTGTATATCCGAGTGGTATACTGATATATATTTTTGTTGTTTAATGCTAGTCTATCATGGTCTGTAAGGTTGAAAGGATTAAATTCTACGAGTATACCCTAACCCTAACCCTAACCCTCTGTCGATAATTACAGACTACACCCCGTATGACAAGTGTGACTATTACAATTTCCATATCACAAACTTCGCTCGTCTGCGATATGAATTGCAAACGTCAGAAGAACGTTCTGTAATTACATCTACTCTGGTAGATGAAAAAATTATTTAAGACCTACGGTTGCCAAACAGAGTCTATTAGAATGCCAATTTTGTTTTGATAGATAATATGGTATACATCAAATTCAAACGTTCCCATAAATAACACATCCATATATTGCTTTGTTTGCAAGTGCGGGGCGCCATTTTAGTATTTATTCACTATTTTCTGATATCAAAAATTCAGTTTTTGATATATAAGTAAAATTGAAGAAGTACCAATAGATGTGTCTCAACATGAAGAACAATTGTTAATCCCAAACGGGATAAGACCAGGTGTCCGGAAGGACATACCACATTCGTCACAAACGTTCCATGGAAACCTTTCTAGTCAAATTCGATGAAAAGGTCAAGTTTGGTGATAAGGTCAAGTTCGGTGAAAAGCACGATTGGTGAAAGGGAGTCACTCTCTGTGGCCGTGCTCCAGAATACTTTCTAATATTTCTGAGAGGGGGAGGCGTTCAACAACGTAACCTAGTGTAAGTAGTTTATTGGCTAGTCGTTTTGCTCCCAGAATAAAACATTCATAAGAAGAGCATGTCCTGGCATAACGTATAAGTTATAGGCAGGAGAAGATGGAATATGACTACTTAGAAACGGGAAGTGATATGGTAATTGAAACCGTCGCCTTTGTCATAAAGGGATGTGTGTTGACCGTCCTTTCCAATCGACAGGAGTAAATCTAGGTAAGAAGGAGATGTGTTGCTCTCTGTTTTTTCATTCATCTGGCCGAAGTAATTCTGAAATTCTGAATTATTTATGGACAGAACATCGTCGATATTCCTGTAAGTAAAATTGAACCGAGATGCTGAATGATTATTTCCTTTGGAGAGCAGAGACTGTAAAAATCCCGCTTCATATGAATACAAAAAGATGTCAGCCAAGAGAGGTGCACAATTAGTACCTATTGGAATGCCGACAAACTCCTGGAAAACTTTTCCCGCAAAACCACGAAGACGTTGTCTACTAGAAACCCCAGCATCTTGATAATATCGTCTTCAGTGTATTTGTTACTGGAATCGGAATGTTCCTTCACAGCATAAGGTTTTTCATGACCTAACACTAAATATTTATATCTGCGATTTCCATTTTTGTATACAAAAGAGTTTTGTATAATAAATGTTAATCTATTTTGAGTTTTTGATGAGGAATTGTTGTGTGAAGGGTAGAAAAATCAAAAGAATTGATGGTTGTAATATGTTTGAAGTTTGGAGATTTTAAATGTTCCAACAATTCTTTTGAATTCTTTAGGATCCATATCTGATTGACTCCTCTTCTAGAGTAGGCCGTTGTACAGTACCTCTGAAGACCTTGTTTAATATGTGTAAGAAGTTTGGTAAGTAAAATAGATTAAAGATTGGTAGAACACTTAGATGACCCGCAATGAATCGGTGTTTATAGGGATTTTTATGCATCTGCGGAACGAAATAAATATATGGCAATTCAAGCTCCGTGTCACTTGTAGGTATTCCAAACGAAGTGAGAACGGATTTATGATTATCGAATTTCAGAGGTCGAGAAATCGGTTAGAGAGTATGTAGGGTTTCCAGGAAGTGTGTGGAGTCCACGTTCCTCTTGTAGAATGCTGAAGTAGTATCGCCTGCAGACAAATGTGAAGTTGTTAGATGCTTTGTCAGCAGGAATGATGATACAATTTTCATGGAGACGGGAAAGTTCTCTGACAACATCAGGGTCACGAAAAATTGAATTGTGTTTTGTGTTGACAGAATGTTTAAGTCGTCGAATTCTTCGTTTAAGAACATTGCTGATCGACTCAATCCACTCTGAAAGAGTATCAAGTTCGACATCTTCTTTCTTAGCCCAGCGTATGGCGTACTGTTCACATGCGTCCATAATAATTTCAAAGTTTTGGCGTCATGTAAACGAGACAGGTTCCCTTTATTTTGGACCTTTGCATAAAAGATCTCTCAGTTTTCTGTTGCGCACAATGTTGAGATCACCTGTTACAACATGACCACATGGAGCGTACATGAATTCAGATGTAGAACAGGTACAAGGCGGAAGGTTCTGGGAAAAGCTGGGTTAAATGAGTTGCTGCAGACTTGCTTTGAAATTGAAGATATTAGAGGCAACTTAACTCGTATAGCTATAGGAAATACATGGTGAATCTTTGTATAAGAAGTATGGAGGGATCTTACTTTGGACGGATTTTGGCTCAAAATATTGCTTATATTCTAAGCGTCAATGCCCTTATTGGCAAATGTGACCTGAAGGAACGGGCGATTACTCGTTTCTTTATGTTCATTAGTCCTTACAGCTTTGAATAATCTGTTGTATGAATCCGAAATGATACCATGAAGTCGATACTCTGGGGAACCAACATCAGTAAAATATAATGCCATCGTAGATTTGTACAAGTCATGTCATTTTTTCAACGGGAGTGAGTACAGTTTTGTACGAATATGATGCAAACCTAATTGACGATTGACAAATGGTAGAAGAACATCGAATGTGACATTGTGAATCTCGGACTTGTTATATTTCCTTGTGCCATGACTACGATGTCTCCTACTGGTTACGTCAAATATGTTTAAAAGATAAAAAAAATTCTGATATCACAAATTCTTTTTTTTTTATATCAGAAATTCGATTTCTTTATATCAGGAAATAGCAGTGATTTTTTTTTATATCAGAAATTAGATTTTTGATCAAAAAAATTAATTTTTGATATAGGAAATTCGATTTTTTAATACCAGAAAATCATTTTTTTGATATCAGAAAATCATTTTATGATATCGAAAATATGTAGTTTTATTTGATATGAAAAATTGAATTTCTGATATTACAAAATACTACATATTTTTGAATATCAATAAATATTTTCTGATATCTGAAATTCGATTGCTTAATATCAAAAAATGAATTTTTGATATCAGAAAATAGTGAATGAATATTAAAACGGCGCCCCATATGCAAGTGTGTGTGTGTATTTGTCTCTGTCTGTGTGTAGATGTGTTGTTGTCTCTGTGTGTGTGTATGTGTCTCTGTCTCTGTGTAGATGTGTTGTTGTCTCTGTGCGTGTATGTGTCTCTGTCTGTGTGTAGATGTGTTGTTGTCTCTGTGTGTGTGCAGATGTGTTGTTGTCTGTGTGTTACGTGAAACGTCTATTCATTTCGCCGATTGACATTTGTCGTACATTTACCTCTTTTGAGTTAATTGTATCGTAAATCGCAAATCGTATAATTGCCAAATGTGTAAGGGTACATACCCATGTCAAGCCCTATACAATGTTTAAAATCCGAAGTCTTTCAAGTGCAGCACATATGTTACAAAATATCAAGTTTATTGGGTGATATCATTAACCACTCGGCCAAGGAGGCCCCAGCAACACAATGGTAACGCGGTTGTACAATAAACTCGTGTGGCAGTAAACCATGCTACATGTACTATTTTGTGTATTGTTAGGGGAAATTAAGAAGTACCAATGGGTATTCGAAACTCGTATTTCATTAAAACGACAAATTGGATAAACTAATGGTCTCAACCTGAAGAAGAATAATGAAACTAAACAGGATGGGACCTGGGCATGACATCATAAAACTTGACATTTTTGCCTAAGTCTAAAACATTTACACAACTTTGGCTTATCATGAAATTCTCAAGTGAGCCTAGGTGTCCGGAGGGATTCAGCATCCCCTGATATCATGCCGCACCTGTCGTAGTTCTGTTCCATGGAACCTTCTCGACTTCGGTAAAAAGATCAGGTTCGGAGAAAATGTCATCAGTTTTAGATCCGATTAAGTATTTCCTTATCATTTACACCTATTGAGAATAGCAGTGGTTGATTACGTATTCAAATGTAAAACAAACAAGGAAACAAAAAAGGCAATGTGTTTAATGTTTCAAAATGGAAAAATACATAAACAAATTATTACTGTGAAGCAATATGATGAACATGACGTTTCCAGTTTTTGGATTTTGCTAATTAAATTACACAATCTTGGTTTTTGTCTTTTAATGGGGATGGTCCTTCAATAGAAATATATTTTAAACAAGTAAACGTGTATGGAGGAGTAAAGCCGAAATTTGAGTTATGATATCATTTTAATTGTCTTGTTTTTCTTGTTTTGACAGATTGTACAGTCAGTGCAATCACCCTATTACATTCAACAGGAATATAATTAACATAATGTAAACGTTTCACCCTAGTGTGAACTACACGAAATTTAAACAAGTACGGGTCCGACTGCGCCTTTGCGGTTGCAGATTCTTGTAGTCGGATAGCTCTTTCAGAATAAAACGAAATAAAATACAAACAACAATCGAATCGACTTTAGACACTTGAACATTTATTAGTAAAATAAACATAATAACATAATAACCATAATATAAACATGATACCAAAGTTATAATGCTCGTTTCTGTCAATTAGACTTCATTTGTTAAGCTCCAATTTTAAATATATTTTCTAAAGGGAAAGTGGTATAATACAAGGTCACATAATAAATCTAAATGAGTAGCCAAATCCGTTTAAGAGTAACCATTGTAGAAAAGCTTTTGAATATATTTTTTATTATACAAAAAATACGAAGAAACAGCACAAATTCACGTAACGAACAAAATAGGGTCTTAATTACCTGTCCACAGGCCTATTCCTCACTATTAAGACCACTTACCTGACTGATTCAAAAGTTGTATGGAGTAAAATATATGTTTATGTGCACCAAAATTACAAAGACAAGTCGTTCATAGAGATGCTTATTATTTCACTGGTTAAACCTGGGTTTTTCACCAAATTAATCTTATGTTAAAAACCAGATATGTGCGGGTGATATCCATCACCTGGTGATATACCGGTTACTGTTAACCAAACAAAATATATACATGTTATATGAAAATAAAAATAAGTCAGGTTTGGGGAAAATAACCACAAAGACTTGAAGGTGGGAACGTAAATTAATTCCTGAATTGAAAACGATGCTTGCTTCTGCGTTGCTAATTTTGAAATGATGCGAGAGCAGCAGGATGCAGTGGAAGCAGTAAAATGCGTAAGTACGATTGGCCGAAATCTGACCCGGCAATTTTGAAGGCAATGATCTGATTGGTTGGCTATGTTTAACAATCATAACATGATAAGAGTCACCATTATTGTATTGGTATCCGGTTGAAAACAAACATACCATTATCCAATAGGGGCCACATCAGTTTACAAGCAATGCAAACAAAACAGACATGAATAAAATTGAAATTAAGCATACATACCTATCATAACTAAATTAATAACATTTAAATAAAAGGACTACGCCCAATTGATTCTAATGCGTTAATCCTGGATTGCCTCCGGTTAAACCTATCTCTTCTCAAAATTAAGTGGAGAAAAACTAGACTTAACTCGAGAAAAAAAAATCAGTTCATCTCAGAAATTAGGTTTAGCCCATTGATGTACAGATCTACAGACCAGAGTAAACTTGTCTACATATCCGAGTAAAATGGTCTGAAACAGTTTAAGGAATATACTACTTAGATGCTTTGGGTTGACTCTCAAGAGTTGTAAAGAATTAAAATTCAATATGCAGCAACTAAAATAAATGTGGTGATGAATATATTAACAAAAGAAATGTTGCTGAATAGTATGCAATATTGATCTTCAATGTGTTAATTACGTAGTATATGCCGACAGTGAAATCCTAAATAAAACCAGGGGTTCACATTCCCATGAGGTTTAAACAATTGTAATTCCACATCCGGTTTTAGAACTTTTCTGCCCTCTTCACTATACAAAGAGTAAACTATCTGTTGATCTGTGTTCATCAATTTTTCTTGTAAGAAATACAACACAGCTTTTCGATATAACTCTTCAAACTTCAAAATGATTTCCTTTGATCCAACAAAAAAGCCGCCACCAACCCAAACACGATTGTCTAGGAAGATTCGTCTAGGGGTTATAGTCAACTTTACGTTGTAGACCTGGTTCATTGCCAATCGTTTTACATCGAGTTCCAATGGGGCGATTATTTCACAATATTTATTTTGTTTTGCGATATCACGAAAATAACCAATATCCAACCAGGAATAAAATGGGGTCTCAAAATACTTGTTCCTGATAGCCTCAGCCACGACAGCATATTTTGCATGTTGAGCACTAGAATACTCGGGTATAACTGTATTAGGATGGTGTTTCGGGTATCCCGTTTGATTATAAACAGAGCGAATTTGTTCAAGTAATTTAAACGGCCAAAGTGATGTCCTGTTTACACGCAGGATCAATGTTTTATTTGGAAATTTCGTCCTCATTTTCTTCATGAGCTTTTCGAAATTGTAACAATCCGTGAAAACGACTAATGGATTTGTAATATATTCAAATGCAGACGCCCAGTTGAAGTATGTGTTTGTCGTGAAAGTTTGGCTAAACCCTTTCTGAAATGATCCGAGATTCCAATACGCTGTGACTAGTGTTAAATTTTCCTTGACTGTCGTAAACCAATCCTGTGGTATATCATTTGTCTTGTGACTCGTGTTAATGTTGGCCAGTGTGGTTCTTGTCACTTTCATTTCCGGTTTGCTAGATTGCATTGGAAGAATTGATTTCATAGCTGCAGTTGCTACTGGTTCTGGAGATTTTTGCGATGTCTGTATCGTTTTCGTAAATGCATCCTTAATATCCTCTAATGACTTTTCTGTCGAAAATTTATATTGCAATCTAGCAATTCGCTCCCCTTTATTCGAGAAATAATTTGGACTACCATTCAAAATCTATTAAAAGAAAAAACAACAAATATCAACAAAAAAAAAATAAATAATAAAATTCTCAGATACCAAATTATAAATCTTCAAGAAGCCCAGGATACAATGTTTAGATCTATTGAACTCGGTGTAATAGCATATGCTTGTATAACTAACACTTATTTTAAAATGGTTTGCAGTCTACATTCTCAAATGTCTTTCGTTTTGTTTAAAGGTCCATGGTCGGCGATTTATGCTCAGTAAGGTTGTTGATTTTTGTTTTAAATGGCAATATGCTTTGCAAAATGATTATATATAGTTATTATCTTCCCATTGATTACGCTTCTGAGTGGTTCTCTGTTTTCTAATAATCTGAAATTGAAGATTAAAAAAATGATTGTACTAGTAATGACAATAAATACAAACAGAGTTCCGTAATATTCAAGGCAATCTCAGATGAATAAGTTCAACATATAGGTGATTGTCATCTCGTATCCATCACAACTCGTACCTAAGTGAATTGGTTGACTCGTACCCATGTTTTAGCTGACTCGTGTCCATCGATTTAACTCATTCGTGCCCATCGCCTGTTTGATTGTAGAATTATTTATGAAGGTGTACATGTATTTACCAACAAGGTAATTACTATAGTGCCGTTTGGTACTAAATTGACATACAACTATGTGGAAATGAATTGGCTTGACAGAGGTATTGTCCACTTCACAGAACGTGATAGGCGGATTAACCTTTTGATTATCTTGCGGATGATTCTACTCAATTTTTGTTTACGGCAATTTTCATAAAAAATTATATTCTCCACTAGATACTCGTAGGTAGGATAACAAGAAAGAGCGATTATTCTTGCCAGTGTAAATTCAATGTCTCTGTTGTTTATTACCTAAAATTTGAACGTGTCTGGGTCAAGGAACGGTTCACGAGACTTCATCTCGCCAGGTTATATAGATATAAGGTAAAGGGGTCGTTACAATTTTGGAGCTTTTTGCGATTTGATTTTGGTTTCGAAAAGAAAGAACATTAGAACCCCCGAATGTGCATGGATGTTTATATAGAAGGGCGCCCTCATAGTCGCAAAACCACGGTCCGGAATCGCTATGCACTTGCCTACCTGTGGTTTCTTGTACCAGATATCATTCGTAGCATATGAATATTTATAAAGGAGTAAGTGTGTTCAATTTATTCAATCACAGTAGTTGTGATCGACAACTGAAGTTATCGCCAAATCCGTTGATCTAATACAATTCTGAATTTTTTGAATAGCCTCGATCTGAGTAACTGACGAATGCGCGAGCACCGTTTAATCGCATTGGTTGAGGTTTCATGAATTATAAAAAATATGCACGAATGATTTCGGGCACATGGATCTACGGGTAGGAAAGAGCATAGCGAATCCTGACCGTGGTGTTACGACGTTAGGGCTACCTGCACTTCATGGCAAATTTAGAAATCACTATGTCGGATTGTTTAGTTGTTTATACAACAGGAGAGGAAATTGTTGTGTCAATTAGGAGTTGTTTTAGAGGAACCTTTAAGGAACGTACTATTAGTAGGATCGTCATTGCGCGTTGTAAACTTCTTATGCCATTGAAAACGTCGTAATTTTCAAACGAAATTGCACTGCTTGCAACCACCACACAATTGCCATGTATATAGCTATAATTTAAGCCTACTAAAACACGTGTAACTTGTTCAATGTGGTCATTATTAACTGTTGTACTCGGTTTATTATTCTATGGTAGATAATCCTGGGTAATTTTTATGCTGATAAATATTACCTTTTCTAGATCTGTAAAAAGTTATTTGGAAAACGGATAATTTTTCCTACTGGTATGAGTCAATAGACCTTTTTAGAGTTTATTCTTTCTGTTACAGTTTATCATAATAGTATGCAACTTCAGATAACTTCCTGTTAAACATATGACCTGGAATCTAGTTACCATGAAATGCTAGATGACAGATGTAAAAAGCAGCCTAGAAGGAAGTAACGGCACTTGTAGTCGTTACAAGAAAGGATTCCAGCATCTATCAACAATTAAATCACAAGGAGAGAACTGAGACACGATATAATTGAATGTTGTCAATGTAAATATTACCAAAACCCGAAGTGATCATGCCCGACATTCTGTTGAGGTCACATTATACGAACATTAACTATTACGACAAAACTGTACGGAATAGAACAAACAGAAAAGGAGTAACGGGTTTTCATGATTCCTACGTAGAAAATGATCAAGACCGGGTAGTTTTTCTATGTGTTTGAGAACTAAGTCATCGGTGTAACTATAATTCCTAACTTATTGTGTACAAATTAGTACAATGATGGGTAGGACTCTTCCAGTTGTTTTGGTTACGAGTCAGTCAATTAACGGCATGACTTAGCCAAAGAGAATACGAGTTGAGATGGGCACGAATTGAAATGGGTCCGAGTTTGCCAACATTCCACAAAGACGTAAACACGTTGCGATACAGGTATGAAACAAAGAAAACACACAAAGAAAAACAGAAAAAGAAGAAATAGAATCGATAAAGATATTGTGCTGTACGTTTAGGAACAGATATGGAGCGTTGAAATACTTTGAGGAAGGAGATGATGTTGAAAACAAAATTAATAATTTGCCACCCTTCTTTGAATTTCCCCTGAAGAAACCTCAGTCTGCCAAGGCTATTTATATATTCAGTCGTGGAGTCCCAGAAAGGGGGTTTTTCTTTATTTCCCCCCATTTTAAAGTGCTTAGATTGATATGCAATGACAGAAAAAAAGATATACACAGGCCTAAATATTTTTGGTTAAATTATCATATATTTTGTGAAGATTACATGAAAATCTCGGGTTTGGCCCTTTTCCACTTGCATTTAATTAACTCAACATTACTACATGAATTGTATATGAATACCACACTAGACCTGACCTTAGTTTCACAAAATTTATAGGAATAAAAGATTCTTGCCTGTGTATAGTTTTTATCTTTTATTGTTCAGCAAGTACTAGTGGTACAAGTGGGGAAAAATCGAAATAACTTTTTTGATGACCACAACTAATGCCACTTTAAGGAATAGACATGTTCAAAGTAACTTAGACTATGATAAAGACCTGTAACCCATATGAACACGGTAGGTGGTTACGACCCCAGGTGGTGCCACATGAACAGGAATCTGTTGTATGAAACTCAGTTGAATGATATGTCCCTTTCGCCAATCGTGCTTTTCACCGAACTTGATCTTTTCACCAAACTTGACCTTTTCACCGAATATAAAAATATCAGATACCAAAGTATAAATCAATAGGATGTCAAGGACATAAATACAAATCCAGTAAAAATGGACAAACACGGACCTCTGGAAACCAAGAGGTGGGATCAGGTGCCATGGAGGAGTAAGCATCCCCTGTCGACCGGTCACACCCGCCGTAAGTCCACATTCAAGTCCAATGAAACACGTGAGGAGTGTATCCTCGTCACAATTGGTACAGACGAATATGATCTGTTCATCGAACTATAGAGATTTCCATGTGAATTTTTTGCGACAGGCGTGGCATGCCAACAGCGCACGCTGATATCTACTTCGTCGAGTTCTAATGGATTTGAGTTTCGATTATCAAGCTTGGTGATATACGACAGTCTCAGAACATGTGAGTTCCAACGACATGTTGAGACTATTTGCACATCTCATTCGTCGTGTTTTAATGGACTTGAGTTTCGATTTTCAATTGGTACTTCTTCATTTTTACTTGAATCTCATTTTAAATAAACATATATCAACGTAAATGAATTCTTAATTAAAAATGAAGAATTATCAATGAAAAATCGAAATTCCATTTCGATAATAATACGACAAATTAAATATACACATGGTCTAAGCATGAAGAACAATTGCAAATCTCAAAAGGGATAGGAGCAGGTATCCGGATGGAATCAGCGCCCCCTGTTAGCAATTGTTACACGGAAATCTTTCGAGTTCAGTGAAAAGGCCAAGTGCGGTGAAAATGTCATTAATATACTGGTATAAGTCATTGATTTAAAAAAGAGTACAATTTTTCGGGATTTGGTGGTTAATAACAATACTTACATTAGCCACAATATTAACTTCATTCTTCGCCGGTAGATATCGTAACATGCAAATTAAAATTATCAAACATAGAATGCTCCCAGCTATCAGTTTCTTTTGTGTAATCATTATGCACTTCCAATGCAGGTTTCGGTATATCACGGGTAATCTGAAAAAAAAAAACAATTACTCGGATATAGCGACCACGATTTCACCGGATTATTCGTTAGTATTCTATACAAAATAACATCGTCCGTAGCGAACATGCTTATAACAAATTTATGTTTACAAAGAAGTAATTTCTATTCTTCTTTACTTAAAATAAAAAAATCCTTTTTGTTGCTACATATGTAAAAAATAATAGAATGCACTATTTGGTGATATATATGTAGAGATATTTTGTTTTCAATTTTCTTTTTCTGTTTTTGTTGTACGAAAACGGAATAATGAATTAAATATGTTTTCTGACATTTATAATTATTTTTCATGTTTGCTAATGAAATATACATTTTCTTTATTGCACTTGAGCATTTCAAAAATTGAACGGAGGACCTCTGCTGAAAGACATACCTATATTGTTTATAATCGATTGGTATAATGAAAAAAAAAAAAACTCGAAAACGCTTGACTCAATATATGGTACCAGCAGACAAAGCCTCAAATAATATAGTTTTTATTTGTAAGGCACATTACTATAATTGTTTATTAGAAGAACTTGGGTTTAATACGAATTCTGGTAATCCTACATACACACGTAGCTCACTTTCAAAGGACAGGATCCTTCAAAATCACGTATCCGTATTACGCTCATTTGATATACCTACAACGGATACCGATTTCGAGCTACCATATTTATATTGGATACCTAAACTTTCTAAAACCCCATATAAGCAAAGGTACATACCAGGATCCAGCAAATGTTCTACCAAACCTTTATCTTTACTCCTTACCAAGATATTGACAGCCGTTAAGGAGAAACTTCAACAATACTGTACAGTTGCTTATTCCAAAAGCTGTGTAAATCAGATGTGGATATTTAAAAATTCTAAACAGCTTTTAGAAAATTTGAAGGGACACAATTTTTCGCGAATTCACGGTATCAAAACTTATGATTTCTCTACTCTTTACACTACTATTCCACATAAAAAACTAAAAGAAAGACTTTTCAGCATCATAGACAACTGCTTTTTCACTAGAGGTGGTACCCGAAAATTTAAATATCTAGTGATTGGCTATCAGGATACTTATTTCGTCAAACACCACTCTGATTCTACACATAAATATACTGAAGCTGGTATTAAAAACATGCTGGAATTCTAATAGACAATATATTTGTAATGTTCGGAGACGTGGTCTTTCAACAAACTGTCGGCATTCCTATGGGAACCAATTGTGCTTCTTTATAGGCCGACCTGTTCCTTTATTCATACGAAGCAGACTTCATTCAGAAACTGCTGAATCAAAAGAAGAAAAAGTTAGCGGTGTCCTTTAATTTGACATTTAGATATATCGACGATGTTTTGTCAATCAATAATGACAATTTTCATACATATGTCAATGCGATATATCCCAGCGAACTAGAAATTAAAGATACAACAGAATCAAGCAAACACGCTTCATACTTAGACATTTTACTTAATATAAACACAGACGTGAAATTAGCAACGAAGCTATACGATAAACGCGACGATTTCGGCTTTCCCATCGTAAATTTTCCACATTTAAGTAGTAATATCCCTCAGTCACCCGCATATGGAGTTTATATTTCACAAATGATCCGATATTCCAGGGCGTGCACAACATATGAAGATTTCATATACAGAGGTAAACTACTCACTGACAAATTATTGACACAGGGATATCGAAAACCGCGTTTAATGTCAACGTTCCGCAAGTTTTTACGGTCGGTATAATAGTCTTGTTTGCGACTACTCTGTTTTACTAAGTGAAATGTTGAGTTGCCTTTTCGTTGGCGGTTGTTGAGACGTCTGTACCAATTGTGACGAGGATACACTCCTCACGTGTTTCACTGGACTTGACTGTGGACTCACGGTGGGTGTGACCGGTCGACAGGGGATGCTTACTCCTCCATGGCACCTGATCCCACCTCTTGGTTTCCAGAGGTCCGTGTTTGTCCATTTTTACCGGATTTGTATCTATGTCCTGGACATTCTATTGATTTATACTTTGGTATCTGAGGTTTTTATATTTTTTTACCACCGAGTATGTATCACTGCTGGTGAACATATTGTCCCCGAGGATACTTGTCACTAGGTACATATGCATTTAATGAAACAAGTACCAAAAAGTTACATACTGGATGGCACGGCGCCCAGTATAAAAAGGTGTCCTTCTGTGAAGTCTATCGGGAGCACAGACTCACAGAGATTGTTTGGTGCTCCCCGGGTTGTCCTTCGGGACATTAACAATTTAACGTATGTACAGTCAAAAGATGACCAGTTATGGTATAAACATAATAATGCTTATGTTCCCATAAAAAAATTGTCAGATTCCACTTGACGACATTTTTGATAGTTCATTTTCAAATAATATACCAACAATTTCTAAATGTTCTGTCAAAAATTGTAAAACATGTCATATATTAATAACCGATCAAGTGTTCACCAGCAATCTGACAAATAACCATTACAACACCAGAAGCTGGGATCATCTAGACTGCAAATCATCTAACGTTGTTTATGGAATTGAGTGTACCTTGTGTGGTTTGATTTATGTTGGCGAAACTAAAGGGCCCTTAAATAAAAGAGTATCTGGTCATCGATTCGAGATTAATAATGGGGGTAACCAGATACTCTATCGACATTTCAACTCTCCTGACCATTCCATCTTGTCTATGAGAGTGTGTATAATTGAAAAAATATACCACTGGACCAACAATCTCACCTTGAGTACCCCCTTCCGTAGACAACGTGAAGAATTTTGGATTAAACAACTTTGCACTGCATATCCCTATGGATGAAACGATAACATCCAAAGTGTAGGCAATCTATCAAGCCCATTGTGTAATGGTGTTAATGTGATGGAACTTTTTAATTCTAACGTAAGACGTAAACGAAGTCACGGACATCGTTCTTACAACCGACCCTACATACATGATGTCACTTTTTCATCTCTTTTACCTTACGTTAACAAAAAATTGGGTCTTCATCACATTCGAAGCAAACTTTATTCTGTTCCTTTTACTAATCTCAATAAACTTTTTGAAGAAGCAAGAATGAACCCCTACACGGATTTTTCAACCCCAGAATACATACTGAACTCCATTATAATGGACATAGCTTATCACAGACTGTTTAAGCCTGCACGTGTTAGAAACGATGACTGTTCTGAACAGAAACGTCTTTTCCTTAAACTTAAATTTACAAATAAAGGCATAGACGCTTTAAACATTGGCAATGTTCTTAATCACAAAAAAGTTCAGTCCTGTATTCCACCATATTTTAAACTGAAGACCACGCCTTGCATTTCATATAGCTATACGCCTAGCATCACATCCAAGCTATTCAATTACAAACAGGTTTTGCAGTGCCTAGACATCAACCATTTTCTACACAACACTGTCACATCTCCTTTCAAATACAATACTATCAGGCATGTCATTACCGGCGACGTTTCTATTGTTGAAAATGAAAGCCTCAAAAATATTATTTTAAGGGGCCCTAAATACCGGGAAGCCCGTTCCTTTAATTAGCGTCAGAATTTCAGTTAATTTATGGATTCTGTCGAAGATTATGCCAGACGATGGGCCAAACATGAAGACGTAGAACCAGACACTTTGTCTGAATGGCTGAAAACCATACGATGGTTGATAAAATCTCGTATTCGAAAACTTAAAGGGACTATGAAAACACGTTATCCCTCTGTATTTAATGATCCAGAAGTAGTTTTCCTTACCAAGATATTGACAGCCGTTAAAGAGAAACTTCAACAATACTGTACGGTTGCTTATTCCAAAAGCTGTGTAAATCAGATGTGGATACTTGAAAATTCTAAACAGCTTTTAGAAAATTTGAAGGCACACAATTTTTCGCGAATTCACGGTATCAAAACTTATGATTTCTCTACTCTTTACACTACAATTCCACATAAAAAATTAAAAGAAAGACTTTTCAGCATCATAGACAACTGCTTTAGACTCTGGACTCACGGCGGGTGTGACCGGTCGACAGGGGATGCTTACTCCTCCATGGCACCTGATCCCACCTCTTGGTTTCCTGAGGTCCGTGTTTGTCCATTTTTACCGGTTTTGTATCTATGTCCTTGACATTCTATTAATTTATATGCTTTGGTATCTGAGGTTTTTATATCCGAAAATTAATTGGGATTGACCATGATCTCATATGAATGTGTGTCAGGTGAAAAATAATCTGACAATATTATTGTTTTTAACAAATATAAAGCCACATATTTACAAAGTAAAATTGAAGAAGTACCAATCGATAATGAAAACACAGGTCCATTATAACACGACGAATTAGATGTGTAAATGGTCTTAACATGAAGAATATAAAAAGAATAATTGCGAATCCCGAACGGGATAAGACCAGGTGTCCGGGAGAAGTCAGCGTCTTCTGCTGGCATGCCACACCCGTTGCAAACGTTCCATGGAAACCTTTCTAGTCAACTTCGGTGAAAAGGTCAAGTTTGGTGATAAGGTCAAATACTCAAAATGATCGTTAGCATCAATGAAACTCCATCAGTTAAGCTCAAATAGATATATTTCCGAAAGTACAAGTGGTGTCATATAAGACCATCTTATAAATCTAAATATGTTGCCAAATCTATTGTAAAGTACCAACTGTAAAAATGATTATTTCAGCTTTTGTATTAAGTTTAGAATATAAATGGTGCCACTAGAGCGAAATATTATTTTAGTATAAAATAATCGACTATTACTGAAATACCAGGTACTAGGTTTATGTATACCCTCTGGAACTCAGACGGGCCACAAGCAGTGGCAACGACCCAGTGGTTTTAGATAATTACCAACTCCAAAGTTATAGGAGCCCAAAACAAATCATCAATGATCAAAACGATTGTTTATTTCTGATAAATGCGATGGTAAACATATATAGTTGATAGCTGATGTCCGATATCCGTTTGAAGTAATAGACTTTTTTTTCGATAACATTAGTCCCGTTATCGTGGACGATAATTGATTAAAATAAATACCGCGAAATGACGCCAGAAAACAATCATTTGCTTTGACGACGTTTGTGATTTTGTAGATACCTTTCTCATTTGATCGTCCAAAGTAAACTGAAGAAGTACCAATGAATACCCTAAACTCTACGGTCCATTAGAATACAACGAAATAGATTTAACGTGCAACACACGTTGCAAATGTTTACATGGAAACCGTTCGAGATCGATGGAAAGGCCGTGTTAGGTAAGAAACTTAAACTCGGTAATACAAAAGTTATTCGTCTGTACAAAGAATTTTTAAATGTACGCACAAAGGACGAATCCAACCCTACAAAGAATTACTTGCACGATTTAAAAATAAACTGTTACATTTATTGACATTACATAACTGCATATTCATGGATGAATTATTTAGAATACCTAAAACACCTCTAAGTTAAAATTAGCAGGTAAGTATCAACGATTTTAATTTAAAGGGGCATTAGCTGATTTTTCTTCTTCATTTTTTCCCCATTTTAAAGAGCTTAGATTGATACACAATAACAGAAAAAAGATATACACAGGCCTAAATATTTTTTAAATTCTTATATATTTTGTGAAGATTACATGAGAATTTCAGGTTTGGCACTTTTCCACTTGCAGTTGATTAAATCAACAATAGTACATGAATTGTATATGAATACCACACTAGACCTGACCTTAGTTTCACAAAATTTATAGGAATAAAAGATTCTTGCCTGTGTATAGTTTTTATCTTTTATTGTACAGCAAGTACTAGTGGTACAAGTGGGGAAAATATCGAAATAACGTTTTTGATGAACACAACTAATGCCACTTTAATCAGCCAGAAAGAATAGACATGTTCAACGTAACTTAGACTATGATAAAGACCTGTAACCCAAATGAACATGGTCGGTGGTTACGACCCCAGGTGGCGCCACATGAAAAGGAATCTGTTGTATGAAACTCAGATGAACGATATGTCCCTTTCGCCAATCGTGCTTTTCACCGAACTTGATCTTTTCACCAAACTTGACCTTTTCAACGAATATGATCTGTTCATCGAACTATAGAGATTTCCATGTGAATTTTTGCGACTGGTGTGGCATGCCAGCAGCGGACGCTGATATCTACTTCGTCGAGTTCTAATGGATTTGAGTTTCGATTATCAAGCTTGGTAATATACGACAGTCTCAGAACATCTCAACATGAAGAACAATTGCGAATCCCAAACAGGATAAGACCAGGTGTCCGGGAGGAGTCAGCGTCTTTTGCTGTCATGCCACACCCGTTGCAAACGTTCCATGGAAACCTTTCTGATCAACTTCGGTGAAAAGATCAAGTTTGGTTATAAGGTCATGGAAGTCCAAAACAAATACTCAAAATAATCGTTAGCGTCAATGAGACTTGAGCTCAAATAGATGTATTTCCGAAAGTACAAGTGGTGTCATATAAGGCCATCTTATAAATCTAAATATGTTGCCAAATCTATTGTAATGTACCAACTGTAAAAATTATTATTTCAGCTTTTGTATTAAGTTTAGAACACAAATGGTGCCACCAGAGTGAAATATTATTTTAGTAGAAAATAATCGGCTTCATACTTAGACATTTGACTTAATATAAACACAGACGGGATATTAGCAACTAAGCTATACGATAAACGCGACGATTTTGGCTTTCCCATCGTTAATTTTCCACATTTAAGTAGTAATATCCCTCGGTCACCTGCATATGGAGTTTATGTTTCACGGGTGGTCCGATGTGCCAGGGCGTGCACAACATATGTAGATTTCATATACAGAGGTAAACTACTCACTGACAAATTATTGACACAGGGATATCGAAAACCGCGTTTAATGTCAACGTTCCGCAAATTTTATGGTCGGTATGGTGGTCTTGTTTGCGACTGCTCTGTTGCACTGGGTGAGGTGTTGGGTTGCCTTTTCGTTGGCGGTTGTTGGGGCGTCTGTGCCGGTTGTGGCGAGGACACACTCCTCGCGTGTTTCATTGGACTTGACTGTGGACTCACGGCGGGTGTGACCGGTCCACAGGGGATGCTTACTCCTCCATGGCGCCTGATCCCACCTCTTGGTTTCCGGGGGTCCGTGTTTGTCCATTTTTGCCGGATTTGTATCGGTGTCCTGGACATCCTATTGATTTATACTTTGGTATCTGAGATTTTTATACTATTACCGAAATACCAGGTACTAGGTTTATGTATACCCTCTGGCACTCAGACAAGCCACTAGCAGTGGCAACGACACAATGGTTTTGAATAATTAACAACTCCAAAGTTTTAGGAGCCTAAAACAAATCATCAATGATCAAAACAATGGTTTATTACTGATAAATGCGATGGTAAACATATATAGTTGATAGATGATGTCCGATATCCGTTTGAAGTAATAGACTTTTTATTCTATAACTTTGGTTCCGTTATCGTGGACGACAATTGATTACAAAAAATACATTTGCTTTGACGACGTTTGTGATTTTGTAGATACCGTTCTCATTTGATCGTCCAAAAGTAAAATGAAGAAGTACCAATGAATACCCTAAACTCTACGGTCCATTAGAATACAACGAAATAGATTTAACGTGCAACACACGTTGCAAATGTTTACATGGAAACCGTTCGAGATCGATGGAAAGGCCGTGTTAGGTAAGAAACTCAAACTCGGTAATACAAAATGTATTCGTCTGTACAAAGAATTTTTAAATGTACGCACAAAGGACGAATCCAACCCTACAAAGAATTATTTGCACGATTTAAAAATAAACTGTCACATTTATCGATATTACATAACTGCATATTCATGGATGAATTATTTAGAATACCTAAAACACCTCTAAGTTAAAATTAGCAGGTAAGTATCAACGATTTTAATTTAAAGGGGCGTTAGCTGTTTTTTTTCTTCATTTTTTCCCCATTTTAAAGAGCTTAGATTGATATACAACAACAGAAAAAAGATATACGCAGGCCTAAATATTTTTTAAATTCTTATATATTTTGTGAAGATTACATGAGAATTTCAGGTTTGGCACTTGATTAAATCACATTACTACATGAATTGTATATGAATACCACACTAGACCTGACCTTAGTTTCACAAAATTTATAGGAATAAAAGATTCTTGCCTGTGTATAGTTTTTATCTTTTATTGTACAGCAAGTACTAGTGGTACAAGTGGGGAAAAATCGAAATAACTTTTTTGATGAACACAACTAATGCCACTTTAATCAGCCAGAAGGAATAGACATGTTCAACGTAACTTAGACTATGATAAAGACCTGTAACCCAAATGAACATGGTCGGTGGTTACGACCCCAGGTGGCGCCACATGAACAGGAATCTGTTGTATGAAACTCAGATGAACGATATGTCCCTTTCGCCAATCGTGCTTTTCACCGAACTTGATCTTTTCACCAAACTTGACCTTTTCAACGAATATGATCTGTTCATCGAACTATAAAGGTTTCCATGTGAATTTTTGCGACAACCGTGGCATGCTGAATGGATTTAAGTTTCGATTATCAAGTTTGATAATATACGACAGTCTCAGAACATCTCAACATGAAGAACAATTGTGAATCCCAAACGGGATAAGACCAGGTGTCCGGGAGGAGTCAGCGTCTTCTGCTGGCGTGCCACACCCGTTGCAAACGTTCCATGGAAACCTTTCTAGTCAACTTCGGTGAAAAGGTAAAGTTTGGTGATAAGGTCAAGGAAGTCCAAAACAAATACTCAAAAATAATCGTTAGCGTCAATGAGACTTGAGCTCAAATAGATATATTTCCGAAAGTACAAGTGGTGTCATATAAGGCCAACTTATAAATCTAAATATGTTGCCAAATCTATTGTAAAGTACCAACTGTAAAAAATATTATTTCAGCTTTTGTATTAAGTTTAGAAATTAAATGGTGCCACGAGAGCGAAATATTGCCTGTCAACAAGACCTCACGAACTGAGCTCTAATCAAATACAGACGTGCATCTCTGAAAAATATATAAAAAATTCCCAGATACTAAAGTATAAATAGTTAGGATGTACTGGATACATATACAAATCTGGATATATTGGATATAAAAATCTCAGATACCAAAGTATAAATCAATAGGATGTCCAGGACATAGATACAAATCCGGTAAAAATGGACAAACACGGACCTCTGGAAACCAAGAGGTGGGATCAGGTGCCATGGAGGAGTAAGCATCCCCTGTCGACCGGTCACACCCGCCGTGAGTCCACAGTCAAGTCCAATGAAACACGTGAGGAGTGTATCCTCGTCACAATTGGTACAGACGTCTCAACAACCGCCAACGAAAAGGCAACTCAACATCTCACTTAGTGAAACAGAGTAGTCGCAAACAAGACTACCATACCGACCATAAAATTTGCGGAACGTTGACATTAAACGCGGTTTTCGATATCCCTGTGTCAATAATTTGTCAGTGAGTAGTTTACCTCTGTATATGAAATCTTCATATGTTGTGCACGCCCTGGCATATCGGATCATTTGTGAAATATAAACTCCATATGCAGGTGAGTGAGGGATATTACTACTTAAATGTGGAAAATTTACGATGGGAAAGCCGAAATCGTCGCGTTTATCGTATAGCTTGGTTGCTAATTTCCCGTCTGTGTTGATATTAAGTAAAATGTCTAAGTATGAAGCGTGTGTACTTGATTCTGTTGTATCTTTAATTTCTAGTTCGCTGGGATATATCGCATTGACATATGTATGAAAATTGTCATTATTAATTGACAAAACGTCGTCGATATATCTAAATGTCAAATTAAAGGACACCGCTAACTTTTTCTTCTTTTGATTCAGCAGTTTCTGAATGAAGTCTGCTTCGTATGAATAAAGGAACAGGTCGGCCAATAAAGGAGCACAATTGGTTCCCATAGGAATGCCGACAGTTTGTTGAAAGACCACGTCTCCGAACATTACAAATATATTGTCTATTAGAAATTCCAGCATGTTTTTTATATCAACTTCAGTATACTTATGTGTAGAATCAGAGTGGTGGCAAACACGGACCTCTGGAAATCCGGAGAAGGGATCTGGTGCCATTGAGGAGTAAGCATCCCCTGTTGACCGGTCACATCGGCCTTGAGTCCGCAAACGTTGCATCATACAAGGCCAAATATTACATTGTATTGTAATATTAGCCAAAAGCTGTCAGCTTATATTACATACATAAAGTACAAATATTAATACATATATTTTTATTCCATGAGTGTTACATATATTATTAGTACTATTTAAAGGCATATCTTGGCTCAATTTCTTTTTTAACTATTGAAAACTGATGGGTAAAAATAATGAAAAAATGTTTATGTATCGAAAAACATATCAATATCGCGAAGACAAAATGTCATTCATGGTGGTATTCTGTCAGTAAAATCTATTTTTTCATACACTGACCGAGATTCCGAAGACGGATATGATAAGCTAACTGCCAAAAGAAATTTTAGCCAATGCCTTTGACTCTTGTAATCAGTGCTGAGGTACGGAGGTACTGTATTAATACTGATGAAAATACCATTTCAGCGTGCAAACGAATCACACACACACACACACACACACACACACACACACACACACACACACACACACACACACACACACCGTGCTTTTGTTCCAGTTAGATATTACACCGGATCTATTCCTTGTTCTTTTAGAATATTATAGCAATCGCTTTCTTTCACTGTTTTATTTTTTTACTTTCCGACATTTTTTATTTTTTTACAGTTAAGCATGTCCGAAAAGTTTTTTCGGTTGGCTTCAAACTGGAGGTGACTTCAGGTCAAAATAAATTCTTTATGTTCTAGTAAAGAAATAAACGATGCATGGTTTCCCATGTTTAGGCCTAAAATACAATGGAATGTCAAAAGTTAATACAAAATACTTTGAAATATTTTTGAAGTTTCCGTTTTGAATACACTTCACACTGAACCAAAATCATGATTCACTGTGAGGCAATATCCCTTCAACATGTTTTAACTGAAATAAAATAGGTTGAATTCATCCAAGATGGATAATAAACGTGTCATAAAGGCAACGTTTATTATCCTTATCGAGCTCTCTGTAGCAATGGGATCTCCCAAAGAAAATTTATTGTTGCATTTTATTTTGGATTTAGTTTTACGACATCCTTAATTTTATTATCAATTGATATTCACTATTAGCTTCATAAAAAAAACCTCAAGACAAATGACACAGCATGTATTTTATATTTGCGTCTCTATAGCACTTATATTTATCCTTGTTTTAACATGCATATCATGTATTACAGTATACATTACCTTCGATGAATATTTTTAAAACTGTCTACTTATGTAATCAAAAATAATATTTCGCGTCCTGGACAATTGTAGAGTTTATTTTGTTAAGGAACTCCATTTGTAAAGTACTTACTGCCAAGTTCTTGACATAGGGATATCGCAAATCGTGTTTGATGTCAACATCGCTATAATAGTCTTCTTTGCGATTACTCTATTTCACTCAATGCAATGTTCCAGTTGTTGAGACAGCCGTGCCAATTGTGACGAGGGTTTGTTCCTCACTTATATCTCTTGACTGTGGACTGACGTCGGGTATGACCAGTCAGCAGGGGACTGATTGCACCTCTTGATTTCCAAAGGTTCCTGTTTGTCCAATAGTCACCAGATTTGTATATATATCCTGGACACCCTGAAGACTTATGCTTTGGTACCTGAGAATTTTTTTTGCATATCTAATTAGGTTTAATGAAAATAAGAACTTTTGTCTTAGTTACATATTTTGCAAAAGTACATAACGCTGTTCGTTTTATCATTATCGTACTTACCGAAATAGGCTAGCATGATAAAAAATTACATTTTATGAAACAACCTAATGTATGTAAAAACAAAAAAATACCAGAATTTCAAATACAGCAACTTGTACATACCATAGAATCAGACAATTTCGTGGAGTTAAAATTTCGTTGTTTTAAATATGAAAAGTTGACATTAAAATTCGTTAGATTAACCTAATCCCAATGTATAATATATATGAAATTTCCTCATCGTTTAAATTTCATTGATAAACGAAAACAGCTAAATAAACAAAGTTGAAAATACAGCGAAGTTTTCTGATTCTACAGTAGTTAAAAAATAAAGATAAAAAAGGAAACCATTAAAGCCTTATGTTTCCAATATATTATTAAAGATATAACATCCATATATTCCATAGATTAGAAATTTTTTTAATTTGCCACTAGATATATAAATGCATTTATGGTTTGATAACTATATCTCAATTGACTTCTTAACCCTTTAAAACTAAAGTCAGAATCATTGAACGATGTTTAAAAATTAAGTTATAAAATTCATCTTAGATATTTCTTATATCACATTTTTAATTTTTTTTTATTCTACAAATGTATTGTTGTATCATATGGGCAACTTTAATGGAGATTTTTTTAAACACATTAACATTTATTGAATTTGAAAAATTAAAACCTTAAGATACAAATTTGTTTTTACATTTGCTTTGACTTATATCAATATAATCTAGACCATTCAAAATCCGGGTCATGTAAAAATATTCACCTATCATATATTTCCATTTTCTATGTAGTTGAAAGTATTTCTTAATCCATGTTGATTTCTGGAACATGATATGATGAAATTTCTTGAATACTGAAGCCTCCATAATTAAAGTCGAGTACAACTATTTTCCCTCATATATTCTATCATTGTTTAATCATCCCAAATGAATTCAAATATAAATGATTTAACAGGGAAATAAACATAATTGTGAAATTGATAAAGTGTTTAAAATGTTCTTTCTACATAGCGGTGTTAATTACCTTTAATTCAAACCATTCATTTACGTCAAAGTCTATCCCTATCCCTTGAAGATTAAATTTTGTCAAGCCCAATGTTTATTCATATTTCTTACTTAGGTCACCTGTACTTTATTTTTACCCAATTCCAAATTACTTGCGTTTTAGAAAAGTTCATACTGAGACCAAAAATGTTTCCAAACCTACACATATCTGAAATAGCTGATGACAGAGACTTTTTGAAACCATCTAATACAAGAATGGTGTCGTCAACAAACTAACTTGATTTAAATTTATTTTGATTTATTTCTATACCAGAAATATTCTTGTTATTTTTATTTATAAAAAAGTATTAAGGCACATATAATGAAAATTTGAAACGTATACTCGGTCCCCTTGTCGAAATTAGGTAATTCAGTACACGAATTAATTTACATTAAAGTGCATGTTGTTTTGAAAAGGTTTAAATCATTTCATTACCGAGTCACCAAACTTTATGTTTTAGATAGTTTAAGATATTTTCACGAATATATAATTAATCAATATAAAATTATTATATTCACATCGTTTTACCTTTTACGCCGTTCTCTGTTAATGTTGCTTTGGTGTTCACTCATTTAAGTGTTAGAATATACATTCTTTTTATTTTTCGCTATGTCGCAAAAAAAAAAATGGAAAATAAAAACCAAATTAAAAAAGCTCTAGGATGAAAAAAATAACACCTACCTTTACTTCTACCAAGAATATTCATTGAGGAATAAAACGTTTTCACATGCATCTTGTCATAGCTAAAAAGTGATTAGAGTCTTACGTATGATTGTCGATGGTTTCTCCGCCCCCGACCGTCATCTTATTCGAGTGGGATCGGAAAATACGAAAGACTTACATACTCCATAATGTTCCATGAAATGACAAACAGGAATGTGTGAATTAAGGGTATATGTAAAAGGTTGTTATTCTTTTAATTATCTATTAAACATAAACGAGGGGGAAAATGAAATGAAGAAACCTCGAAAAAAAAAAAACATATTACAACATATATATATATATTATTTTATTTGATGTTTTGTTTTACGCCATACTCAACAATCTTTCAGTCATATGATGGCGTCCAGGTTTCATTGGTGGAGGAGAAATCCCCGGTTACCCGGGTAAAGACCACCGACCTTCAGCAAGAAAACTGGCAAACTTTTCCACTTAATTCGAAATATATATATATATATATATATATATATATATATATATATTATATATATATATATATATATATATATATATATATATATCCACACAATAAACAAAAAACAACACTGACAAATTCCACATTTCGCCCTCATTTAGAATCTTAGACGCTGGTATGTGAGATTTCTATATTAAATATAAAAGGTAAAAACGAAAAAGCATAAAAACGAAAAAAAAAAAAACAACAACAACAGCAACAACAACTGTTTCTAAATGTTAAAAACTACGGTAACAGTCTGAAACAACATTTTAAGGATAAAATATCAAACATAGGACAAGAATGAATTATAACTATGTGATTGTACAAACGCTTAATACTCCTGTAAATAACAACGTGTTGCTTAGTCGTGTATTTAGTATTTAACATTTATATTTCTTATATCAATACTAACCTCATCTGTTTCTACTTGCGTTGTCCAATGTACTGAATTATGAATCACTTAAAATACTTTTCCTACTGTTATCATGCCTTCCGATATAAGGTATATTTTAACTTGATTTTAGGTTAAACAATAGATTTATGAATTATCACTTACTTATTGATACATCTCTTTTCCTCTGTTTAGGTGATAATTTCTAGAAAATCCTTTCCACAGATGCACATTTAAATATTCTTTTAACGTCTGCACACATAAGTTTAATCACAACTTCTGCTTGACATCGTAGCGCTAAATATAGTATTGAGTGCTGTGTTGCGTATTTGGAAAAATAACACTGTGTTATTATCGCTTCGGTTAACTGCACCGCATGATACGATTACTGTAACATTTTTTTTTTTCAATATTTGTATTTGCAAATCTTACCTGGCAGGTGTGATCTTAATTGTAAAAGTAAAATTCTACAGGAGAAAAATTTCAGCGAGATAATAAAAAAATCTGCAGATAATTGACAAAATTCCAAAGGATAATAACCATCCTAAGTGATTTCTTTTCTCCTATCGGAAAATGTAATACTAAGGGGGTAAAAAATATTCGGGTTATAAACATAATCGTATGGGTAAATAGAAGTCCTTAGGATATTTATATCCCCTTGGGAAAACAATCCCTTTGGATAAATGAAATAGAAAATCATATCTACAAAATATGACTATTCAATACAAATATAAAAGTTGCTTAAAGGCGATAACTTATACACAAGTTAAACATGAACTTTTCACATAAAATTTCAAAAGAATGATTCAGTATGAAATATCCCATGATACTCCTATGATCAATTATGAAAGAAAAACAAAACGAAACAACAAAAAAAAAAAAAAAAAAAAAAAGCAAAAACAAAACAAACAAAAAAGACAAAATAAAACACCCCCCAAAAAAACAAGTTCAGGTTATTTTGTATATTTGAAGATCATTTCAAAACACTGATGTGTATATCACAGTGTTAAATGTTAAGGATTGTTTTTCATTTTTTGAACATCATCGGGGTATAAAAGCAATTGCAATTACTGGATACTAAATTCATTCCAGAATACTGACTTTGCGGGAATGTTTTCATATGACGTAATAGCTCAACAGCTGTTTTTTCATGAGAAGTAGTTCTCTTTTGTGATTGCAAATACTAGATGAAATTAAGGTTTAATTTCTTTTTTATATATATCATTTTGAAAGTAACTAGTGATATGGACAATTTTGAATACTTATTCTCAGATTATTACTATTCGACCATTTAACAGTGTCGGGTGAAATGTGTCAGAAGAGAACTGCCCGAATGGGCCGGGTGCAAATGGCCTACCATGTGCGACTTGGAAAGCAACAGATGATCGTTGTTTACTACAAATTATCGTTTGAATTCTGATATTTTATCAGTGGAATATCCCACAGAAAGTTTGAGTGTGACTGCTAATATTCGTTCATGACATCTGGAGGCAGCCATTCTACTGTACTTGACATTTTTACCAATGCCAGACGATGGGCCAAACATAAAGACGTGAAGCCAGACACTTTTTCTGTACGATGGTTGATAAGATCTCGTATTCGAAAGCTTAAAGGAACTATGAAAACACGTTATCCCTCTGTATTTAGTGATCCAAAAGTAGTAACTGAACTGGACAGATAACATGACCAATATGTACTGGTCCCAGCAGACAAAAGCTCAAATGATATAGCTTTTATCTGCAAGGCACATTACTATAATTGTTTATTAGAAGAGTTAGGGTTTAATACGAATTCTCGTAATCCTACATACACACGTAGCTTACTTTCAAAGGACGAGATCTATCAAAATCACGTATCCATATTACGCTCTTTTGATGTACCTACAACCGATACTGATTTTGAGCTACCATATTTATATTGGATACCTAAACTTCATAAAACCCCATATAAGCAGAATCCAGCAAATGTTCTACCAAACCATTATCTTTACTCCTTACCAAGATATTGACAGCAGTTAATAAGAATCTTCAGCAATACTGTACAGTTGCTTATTCCAGAAGCGGTGTAAATCAGATGTGGATACCTAAAAATTCTAAACAACTTTTAGAAAATTTAAAGGCACATTTTTTTATCAAAACATACTTTTTAGCATCATAGACAAGTTTTTTCACTCAAAGTGATACCCAAAAATTTAAATATCTAGTGATTGGTTATCATGTTTCTCAACAACCACTCTGATTCTACACATAAATACAATGAAATTGATATAAAAAACATGGTGGAATTTCTAATAGACAATATATTTGTAATGTTCGGAGACGTTGTCTTTCAACAAATATAAAAATCTCAAATACCCAAGTATAAATCAATAGAATGTCCAGGACTTAGATACAAATGCGGTAAAAATGGACAAACACGGACCTCTGGAAACCAAGAGGTGGGATCAAGTGCCATAGAGGAATACGCATCCCCTGTCGACATGCCTATGGGAATCAGTTGTGCCCCTTTATTGGCCAATCTGATCCGGCATTCATACGAAGTAGACTTCATTCAAAAACTGCTGAATCAAAAGAAGAAAAAGCTAGCGGTGCCCTTTAATTTCACATTTAGATATATCGACGACGTCTGTACCAATTCTGACGAAGATTCACCCCTCACGAATGTCATTGGAATTGACTGTGGACTCACGGCGGGTGTGATCGGTCGACAGGGGATGTTTACTCCTCCATGGCACCTGAGCCCACCTCTTGGTTTTCAGAGGTCCATGTTCGTCCATTTTTACCGGATTTGTATCTATGTCCTGTACATTTTATTGATTTATACTTTGGAATTTGAGATTTTTTATATTATAAGTTATCAGTTGTCATGAATAAATATTAACCGCTCCTTTCTCGTAAGCCACACTCAAACTTTCTATGGTATATCCCATTAATAATATATCATAATTCAAACGCAAATTCGTTGTAAATACATTATACAGCATAGCCATGGGCGCGGCCATTTGCATTTTCAATTTTCACCTGACACATTTAACCTTCCGGGGTCTTTACCCGGGTAACCGGGGGTTCTCCTCCACCAATAAAAATTGGACGCCATTATATGACTGTTGAGTATGGCGTAAAACAAAAAAAATCAATATCAAATCAACCTTACGGTACCAAGCAGACGAATATTTTAAAATAAATTCAAACAAATCTGACGCTTATTCAAAATGTTCAATGTCACTAGTTTCTTTGAGAATGATATAAAAATTAAAAGTTTAACCTTAATTCCATTAAGTATTTCCGAACAGAAAAGGGGAACTACTTCTCGTCTCACAAAGCTGTTTAGCTGTTACGTCATATGAAAAACCTCCTACCGCAAAGCCAATTACATAGAATGAATTTTATAACCAGCTGACTACAGATTAAAAGAAAATGGTAATATATATAAGTATAAGGATTGTTTTTCATATTTTGGACTGCATCGAGTATAAAGGCAATGGATTATGAAAAAAAATTATGTGCAGCACTTATATAAAGCACAAATACAGGAATTAATTAATTAAGAAAATAAATCTTAATTCCATTTAGTATTTCCGGACAGAAAAGGGGAACTACTTTTCGTCTCACAAAGTTGTTTAGCTGTTACGTCATATGAAAAACTCCCGCTGCAAAGTCAATTACATAGAATGAATTTCGTAACCACCTGACTACAGATTCACAGAAAATGGTAATATATATGAATATAAGGATTGTTTTTCATTTTTTTTTGGAAAGCGTTGAGTAAAAATGCAATGGATTATGAAAAAAAAATTCAATGTGCAGTACTTAATCCTTAATTAAACTTCGATATCGGGATACTGTTTGCACACCTTTCCACTTTACTTCATACTATATATTCCTGGTTCATGTTATGCAACTTGAGTTCTGTTATAAAACATTATTTATCGCTTTTTAGATAAGGTGAACATTCAGATTAAAATGCAGAAAATATTGTACAGTATTGACTTATATGAATATGTATGTATTATGCACTTTATTGCGGTACATATATGTTAGAAATTAAATTATTGGGGAACATATGTGTAAGAGATAAAATCAATGGCGTGCACTTGTGTTAGATATTAAACTATTGCGGTAAATATGTGTTAGAGATTAAATTATCGGGATTTTACCAGTTTTATAATCACCCAAAGCATAAAATAAAGCAGTTATTGAACATTATAAAACATACAACATGACGGTAACGCTCTATATATTTGTCGACGGTTTTTACTGTGCCGATCGATTGAATTACTACTAATAAGTATAGGTAGCACGTTTAAAATCAATGAAAGTTTATAATGAACTAAGATATGAAATGTTGCAAATTCTTATTAAATTCAGTTTTAAATTAGGACTTCATCTGTTGAGCTCCAATTTTAAATAGATTTTCTAAAGTGTAAGGCGGTACCAGACAAGGCCAATAAATGCATCTAAACGTATAATCAAAATCGATCAAGAGTAACCACTGTAAAAAATGGTTATCCTAGCTTTAGAAGAATTTATGAATTTAAATGTGCTATCAATACCAACTATTACTTTAGTATAAGAGTATCACGTAATTTACCAAAGATTCGTCATATATTTCCAAGAGTATCGACTTCATGGTATCATTTCGGATTCATACAACAGATTATTCAAAGCTGTAAGGACTAATGAACATAAAGAAACGAGTAATCGCCCGTTCCTTCAGGTCAAATTTGCCAATAATGGCATTGACGCTTTGAATATAAGCAATATTTTGAACCAAAATCCGTCCAAAGTAAGATCCCTCCATACTTCCAATACAAAGATTCACCATGTATTTCCTATAGCTATACGAGTTAAGTTGCCTCTAAGATCTTTAATTACAAGTCAAGTCTGCAGCAACTCATTTCACCCAGCCTTTCCCAGAACATTCCGCCTTGTACCTGTTCTACATCTGTATTCATGTCCTCTCCATGTAGCCATGTTGTGACAGGTGATCTCAACATTGTGCGCAACAGAAAACAAAGATCATTTATGCAAATGCCCAAAATATAGGGAACCTGTATCATTTACATGGCGCCAAAACTTTGAAATTATTATGTCGAACTTGATACTCTTTCAGAGTGGATTAAGTCCATCAGTAATGTTCTTAAACGAAGAATTCGACGACTTAAACATTCTGTCAACACAAAACACAATTCAATTTTTCATGACCATGATGTTGTCAGAGGATTTTCCCGTCTCCATGAAAATTTTATCATCGTTCCTGCTGACAAAGCATCTAACAACTTCACATTTGTCTGCAGGCGATACTACTTCAGCATCCTACAAGAGGAACTTGGACTAAACACACTTCCTGGAAATACTACATACTCTCTAACCGATTTCTCTACCTCTGAAATATGATAATCATAAATCCGTTCTCGCTTCGTTTGGAATACCCACAAGTGACAAGGAGCTTGAATTTCCATATACTTATTGCATTCTGAAGATGCACAAAATCCCTATAAACACCGATTCTTTGCAGGGTCATCTAAGTGTTCCACGAAGCCTTTATCTATTTTGCTTACCAAACTTCTAACACATATTAAACAAGGTCTCCAGAAGTAATGTACAACGGCCTACTCAAGAAGCGGAGTCAATCAGATATGGATCCTAAAGAATTCAAAGGAATCGTTGGAACATTTAAAACCTCCAAATTTCAAATATATTACAAGTCTTTTGATTTTTCGACCCTTTACACAACAATCCGTCATCAAAAACTCAACAGATTAACATTTATTATACAAAACTCTTTTGTATACAAAAATGGAAATTGCAGATACAAATATTTGGTGTTAGGTCATGAAGAACCTTATTTTGTCAAGGAACACTCTGATTCCAATAACAAGTACACTGGAGACGATATTATCAAGATGCTGGGGTTTATAGTAGACAACATCTTCGTGGTTTTTGCGGGAAATGTTTTCCAGCAGATTGTCGGCATTCCAGTAACCAATTGTGCACCTTTCTTGGCTGCCATATTTTTGTATTCATATGAAGCGGAATTTATACAGTCTCTGCTCTCCAAAGGAAACAAACAGTTAGCATCTCGATTCAATTTTACTTACAGGTATATCGACGATGTTATATCCATAAATAATTCAGAATTTCAGAATTACCTCGGCCAGATATATCCTGCTGAGCTAGAGATCAATGAGACGACAGAGAGCAACACATCTCCTTCTTACCTAGATTTACTCCTGTCGATTGGAAAGGGCGGTCAACTTCACACATCCCTCTATGACAAACGAGACGATTTCAATTTCCATATTTCCCGTTTCGAGGTAGTAACATTCAATCTTCTCCTGCCTATGGCGTTTTCATTTCACAACTTATACGTTACGCCAGGGCGTGCTCTTCTTATGAATGTTTTATTCTGAGAGCTAGTACTAGCCAATAAACTACTTACACAGGGTTACGTTGTTGAAGGCTTGGAGCCGTCTTTTAGGAAGTTTTATGGTCGATACGGATATCTTGTTAAACATTATGAAGCCCCTTCTCAGAAATATTAGATAGTATTCTGGATCACGGCCACAGACAGTGACTCCCTTTTACCAATCATGCTTTTCCCCGAACTTGACCTCATCACCAAACTTGACCATTTTACCGATTTTGACCCGTTCATCGAAATAGAAAAGTTTCCATGGAACATTTGCGACGGGTGTGGCATGCCAGCAGAAGAAACTGACTTCTTCTTGACACCTGGTCTTATCCCGTTTGGGATTCGTAATTGTTCTTCATGTTGAAACCATTTGCACATCTAATTCGTTTGATTATTGATTGGTACTTCTTCAGTTTTACTTACTAGCGTTTACATCGAAATTTTAATCAAATTCAATTTTCAATGAAAAAGCAAGCAATGGCACTTACCAAATGCAAAAATGATAGTGACACATACCCGCCATATATATATATATATATATATATATATATATATATATATATATATATATATATATATATATATATATATATATATATATATATATATATATATGAGTGTGTGTGTTTGTGTGTGTGTGAGAGAGAGATAGAGAGAGAGAGAGCGAGAGAGAGAGAGAGAGAGAGAGAGAGAGAGAGAGAGAGAGAGAGAGTTTGTTTGTTTATTGTTGTTTAACGTCCCACTCAAGAATATTTCACTCATAATGGAGACGTCACCAAATGCCGGTGAAGGGCTTCAAATTTTGGCCTATGCTCGGCACTTACGGCCATTGAGCAGTGAGGGTTCTTTAACGTGCCGACACCTACTGTGACACGGGACCTCCAGTTTTTACTGTCTCATCCGAAAGACAGGAAACCAACCTGTCGCCGGCGAGACTCGAACTCACGACCTCACGATCCAGAGTCGAGCGCGCTACCGACTGAGCCAGGCCGGCGAGAGAGAGAGAGAGAGAGAGAGAGAGAGAGAGAGAGAGAGAGAGAGAGAGAGAGAGAGAGAGAGAGAGAGAGAGAGAGAGAGAGAGAGAGAGAGAGTGAGTATCAAAATTTTGTCAGACGTATATGAATGATAATTGCTCAAGATAAAGAAATGTATGTTTATGATGGTATGGTTTTGATAATAGGTGGAAACATACAATTATTGCATTTATTAAATTCATAAAAATCGGAAAAAAAGAAATAGAATGAATTCTGGTGAATCTAACAAAATGGATGCATTTTACGTATAGGAAGTATAACCATTTTACAATTTAACAAAATGAAAATAGATGTTATGAGAGGGAAGATAGGGTATCCAATCTAATTTCTTTTTTTATCTCGTTTGATTTGATTTGATTTTGATTTGATTTTTTGTTTTACGTCATACTCAACAATCTTTCAGTCATATGATGGCGTCCAGTTTTTATTGGTGGAGGAGAAACCCCGGTTACCCGGGTAAAGACCACCGACCTTCCGCAAGAAAACTTTTTATCTCGTAAAACAGCAACTTTGCCTCTTCCAAATCATATGGCGCTTTACCGATATTATACAATTCACAATATTGTACTAGATAATTTGAAATTTATTTCAATAATCAACACATATAAATGTTAAAGACGACATAACAAGAATGAGGTTTCAAACCTCAAAATCACTCGTTTCTGAAAAAGGTCAAATCGACCCAGCACAGTGTGAAAATAAATAGTGCTAATAGACTAAATAAAAACCAACCATTAAAACCTGGATCTCTTTCACTGCAAAAAACTAATCCTGTAAAATTAACCTCAACTAAATATCGATGCATAGATTCCTTAAAAATTCCTGATACACGTTTCCAGAACGCAGTATGTCAATATATCACATTTTGAACTCAGATGTCTCCAAAATCCCATCTTCCACTCACAATGAATTATAAAAAATATTCTAAACATAGAATCAAAGTTACAGTTTTGACAAAAACCGGGCCAAATGCTCAAGACAATTGTTTCTGTCAATTATACACCTATTTAAAATATATGTATATTTCTGAACGGGAAAGTGAAACCATACAGGGCCAAAAATAAATCCAAATGTATATCCAAAACCGTCTAAGAGTAACCACTCTAAAAGATAACCATCTTAGCTTTTGAACAATTTAGAATGAAATTGGTGTTGCAGTACGAAATATTAATTTAGTAATACTATTATCAGCTGGTAACGAAATACAAGGTACTAGGGTTATGTTTACCCTCATGGACTCAAAACTGTTAGTTCCAACAGTTCCTCAACCGTATCTCCAGTGTTATCCATCACAACTTTTGCTACCTCCAAAACCACTAAACTCTCTGTCTTCATGGTCAACGACATCGTGGTCAGTTACTTCTTTTGTTAACAAACTGTAACTTTGGCATTATGTTTATAATATTTGCATCCTCTGAGTCGTTGCCACTGCTGGTAGACTGTTTGGGTCCCCGAGGGTACACATAAACCCAGTATCTGGGATTTTGGGACCATCTTTACATTTTAGAATCGTCAAAAGCCAAGATCCTTGTACAGTGTTTACTCTTAGATTGATTACGTAGATGTATGTATATGAAAGATACCACTCTTTTTTTTCTTTTTGTTTTTTTTTTTAATTTGAGCTTAACTGCTAAAGTTATAATATAAACTATCGTCTTTAACTCGAATAATTTCAGCGCCCTCTTACGACCAGGCTCGTTTTAATGTAGTAATTGAAGTGAGCGAACTATAACGACTAGATTATTCGGGTTAAGTCATCCTGGGCATTTATTTGTGTGATTTTTGCAAAACTTTAACTCATTCATCCCTAGAGACACATTTGGACTAGTCCAAATTATTGACATCAGATAGAATAGATTGATTAATATTGTGTGTATGTGTGTGCCTGTGAAAGTTCATTACTTTGATAATGAAACACAATAGGCAGTCTTCGTTACTTGAATGATGTCCAAAGCTGCCCTGCCCATAAGTCAACGAT
>BROG01000311.1:787500-827928 GCA_030159075.1 Atrina japonica
AAAAACGACTTTAATGAAAATATATTTACAAATGTACAGAAATTTATTGTGCAAACAAAACGCTTTACTTGAATTTAAAAACATTTCTTATGTGCAATGTATTTACGGATGAATATTACTGAATTACTCCAAATTAATTCGACTCCTTACGTTACGGTACGTTATATTCAATGTATATTATAGTGAACATATGTTGGTTTTTCTACGTACTAGAATATAAAAACCTCAGATACCAAAGTGTAAATCAATAGAATGTCCAGGACATAGATACAAATCCGATAAAAAATGGACAAACACGGACCTCTGGAAACCAAGAGGTGGGATCAGGTGCCATGGAGGAGTAAGCATCCCCTGTCGACCGGTCACAACTGCACTCTCATCTAGAGAATAGTGTGATTTCATATAACTTGTATGTTATATTCCTGTTTTTACAATAATTTTGTATCAAAATTAAGCATCCGCTACCCATCATCATCATATTCATCACCTCCATTTATATGGATACGCTTCATCAATTCATTTAATATTACTTTATCAGTAGCTTCAATTGCAAATGATATTACGCAACTCTCATTGTATTACTTTAGTTTTTCGTTATTTTCTGCTGTATATCCAAACATCAACTTACATATGTCTAGTCTACCGGCCAAATACATAATATATCTCCGACTAAATAATTTGTATCTAGGGAGATGAATTTACATAAACGTTACGCTTCTTTTCAAATTCCTAATTCCTTTATGTATTGTCAATTTATATAGTTACATGTCTAAAATATGTCTAAACTGAATAAATCACCTAAATTAACTAAATAAATTATTCAACAGAAAAGTATGTATCATTACTTGTATAATGACATGACACGTGGGTATTCAATCGAGTGTGGGTAAACGTCAAGTGCTAAATAGAAGATAAATTTCAGAATAGCCGACATTAATAAATAAACATATTAATAATCTCCCAATCTTAGCCGTATGTTAAAATAAGTATGATACAATTATTTGATACGCACTGCAGAAATGTTTCGTTATTTTAACAAATAAGTATTGAACAGTAATTACTCATTTCAATAAATAAAACATAAATGAAGCTTTATATATTATTACTGAAAACGGCAATTAAATTTTAATTTAATGTCAAAACGTACTATATACATGTAATCATCTCTCTCTCTCTCTGTCTCTCTCTCTTTCTCTCTCTCTGTCTCTCTCTCTCTCTCTGTCTCTGTCTCTCTCTCTCTCTCTCTGTCTCTCTCTCTCTCTCTCTCTCTCTCTCTCTCTCTCTCTCTCTCTCTCTCTCTCTCTCTCTCTCTCTCTCTCTCTCTCTCTCTCTCTCTCGTATTAAAGAGTACCCCAAACGCAATATACAACTTTAAAAAAAAATTGTTAGTTTATGATGCATAAATGCTTTAGTCGAAAATTTGAAGTCACTCCGACGTCTCATTCCCGATATATTTAGTAACTGAAAGCAACTGAATTCCGTTTGCACACCTTTAAAATTCTCGCGAAAAGCTTTATCTCTGCTAGGTCATTAAAGGAAAATGTCAGGCATTATAGGGTGTGAAAACCGTATTATCACACAGCCAACTTGCTATGTAAATTTGACTATTTATTTTAAAATTCTCAAATTTTATTACAGATACAAATGAAATAAAATTAGTTTTAAATTTAGATAACATTAACGTAACGACGCTGTTCTTAATATTAAACAGTGTTTTGTAATAAATCTATTTGTCACTAAATATTTCTTAAGCACGGTGTAATTGAATCTCAGCGACAAATATATTTATAACAAAACACTGTTGTAATATCAGCGATATATAAAGCTAATAACATTAGCTTTATATATCGCTGGTAATATTAAGAAAAGTATTGTTACTTAAATGTTATCTAAATTTAAAACAAATTTTATTTTACTTTTATCTATTTTGATTTTAAATAAAATTTGAGATTTCTAAAATAAATAGTCAATTTCAAGTTGGCTGTATGATGGTATTACGAGTATAGCGAGGTAACATATCGGCGGATTATATAAAACAGCCTTGGTTATTCGGTGCGTTGTAGCGAGGTACGGATATACACAATGTACATCTAAACAGGTCTCGCTTTTCACAAACTTCTGAAAGATTAAAAGACAACTTAAAGACTGTTGATTCACGCGCTGAATTACAAATCTGTCCGGTAAGGAAATCCCGATGTATGTAAACATATCAAGGGGCATGTTTAAACATCTAACAGTGGATTATTGAATTTCTTAACACATTATTTTTAAAAATATATGCCGAAATAAAGTAAATAAATTAATAATCAAATAAATAAATAAATAAATTAATAATTTATAAAACACCAAACAGTATTTTTTCGTACTGAATTGCTTATTTTCGGTTCAAAACGTAATTTATCTGTTGGTAAGTTTGCATAAAAATAAAAAAATGCATGTTTAATTGTAAATTATCACAGTTTCTATCAAATAATATAAAAATATCTTACACGAAATTTTTTAACAAAAATTAAAACAAAATAAATCACCGGACATTAAACTGAATAGCAGAATTTCATTCTGAATTTTCGAAATTCTGCATATAAATGTTGCTGATGTTATGAAAAAGAGATAAACAGATATTTAAATAATCTCTCTCTCTCTCTCTCTCATAAACACTGCATGAAAATTTTGGTATATGCATTGTTTTCCATTCACCCATAAATGGCATTTACATTTATATGTTAACAATTGAGAGAGAGAGAGAGAGAGAGAGAGAGAGAGAGAGAGAGAGAGAGAGAGAGAGAGAGAGAGAGAGAGAGAGAGAGAGAGAGAGAGAGAGAGAGAGATTCATAACCATGTAGGTTTTGACACGATAATTTATGGAAGATTTTACTGATATGGCTTGTTTGTTTGTTTATTGTTGTATAACGTCCCACTCAAGAATATGTATAAAATACCCCGTAAATGCGACTTTAAAAAGTCGTGATGTCGGTATCTACATCTTTTAATCCCCTAGATTTTGGGAAATAATTTTACTTATAATGACATGACACGTGGGTATCCAATCGGGTGTGGGTAAATGTCAAGGATGAAATAGAAGATTAATTTCAGAATAGCTGACATTAATAGATAAACACATAATGATCTCCCAATCTTAGCCGTATGTTACAATAAGTGAGAGAGAGACTTGGACAATGCACTTTGGATAAATAGTCACGTAAGCGGTAATCGTATTCTTTACATAAAACAAAACTATTTTAAGACAACTCACGGACTTTATACACAGCACGCATGCGGTAGTTGTATTCTTTACATCAAACAAGAATATTTCACTCAACAAAGGTAAAGATTGCGACTTTGATTACGAATTTCGTGTATACGAACCTGTAGGCAGGTTAATACACCCAAGCTTTAGTCTGGTGCTTTGGAGAAATAATGTTATACAACTCACACGCCGAAATCGTGTCTGACATTGTCCTTTTCAGTTTCAATGTAACTTTCATGGATTTAATACAAGTCTATCCTAATACCAGATTTATCGTCTTTGAAATGTCTGACACAGACCAAGTAGACCAAAAAATCTGTAGGCTCTTCGACATGACTTCCAGGCCTAACTTCTTGGGAAACCGTATTCTGGCATGAAGTCGGTGTGACGTAAATTGAGGCAAGGACTGGGTGTTTTTTAATGCTAATCAAATAAAGACAACAGTCAAAACGATGTCCAATGGGTGTTAAAGTATGTTTTAACACGACAAATAAATTTATGACCACAGCAGATACATATATGCCACAGTTAACGAATCTTTGTCATTGTCACAGAGGAAAATTTTATAGATCCACCCACTGGAAACCTAACGTGTTAGTATATTCGTTTGTTTATGTCCAGTGGCGTATCATGTACACAAAGTCATATTGTAAGTAACACTGACCGTCTGTCTTCATTTCATTGGTTGAGAGGCGTATTATTTCCATATATGGAAATAATACGGATGCGATACCGGTGTTGGTTTGAGTGTTAAAAGCAACCCGTCTTTGCACATTTTTCACTTTCTATATTTGACTTACGTCGTAAAGAAAACATTTTCCGTTATATGAGAATTTCATAGTATACTCAAGCGGCTTCTCTTCCTGGACATCAGAATGATATGAAAATAAATGAAATTATAATCATTTCAATTTGTCGTGAGTTGTGAACATTTGCAATCGAGCCCAATGACAAATTGAAATGTTTGTAATTTCATTTATTTCAATTACTTACAGCACAACTCCTATAGTCCGGTACCACAACTTAGTAACCAAACTGATACGAAGTCCAAATACAGTTAATATATAATTTATTTATAGACAACTCTTCCTGTAACTCTGGCTAAGAGTTTCGAGTACCTGCTAGCTTCCTAGCCAGGTAACAACTTAACTAATTCAAGGTACAAAATACATAGCTTAAAGTATTCTAACAATATTTACAATTGTTAAGTATTGTTTCTCTGTTATTGTCAGTCTTTGATGTTGTGTTACATATATTCCTCAGGTGCTGGAGTCTTCAATAAACGGTATTGAATAAATGAGTGTTCTTCAATTTAACATGGCAGCAGAGCGTGCCCAAGCGGTTCAGAAACAGTGATCTTGGACAGTGTGTGGGAATCGAACAAGTGACTGATGAATTAGTGATACATGTCATAAACAAGGTGTAGTGGAGCGTGTTGTGAACAAAACTAAAAACTAAAACAAGGCGTAAGAAGTGTAGCGTTAAGCGTCAGCGTAGCGTCCAGTAAGGAATCATAAATAGCGTTGTGTCCAGTGCTGCAGAAATATGGCGTCATCCATGAGATACAAATTTCCACCAGTATTCACAGTGAATAAACCATACAGCCGTTTGGTGGATGAAATCAACGCATGGAAAGCATTGACAGATTTAGAGGCAAAGAAGCAGGGAATAGCAAAAGCATTATCTTTACCAGAGGAGGGAAATAACTATCAGAGACAAAGTGTTCAGTGAACTGACAGTTGATGTGCTCAATGCAGATGATGGTGTGGACAAACTCATTGCCTTTATGGACAAAATCTTTAAAAAAGATGAGTTAAGTGAGGTATATGAAGCATACACTGAGTTTGATCGTTTCAGACGCAGTAAGGTTTCTTCAATGGAGGACTATGTGACTGAGTTTGAGAAACTGTACAATAAAACCAAGAAATTCCACATGGAATTGCCACAGCCTGTGTTAGCATTCAAACTTCTAGAATGTTCTGAACTAGAAATGAAAGACAGACAACTTGTGTTAACAGGAGTTGACTATACAAAGATTGATGACCTATTCAAACAAATGTCTACTTCACTAAAAAAGTTCTTTGGACAACAAGCTGTCTCAAGCCATGAAATGGGTTGCATCTCCAGTATAAAAGTAGAATCTGCATGTATCACTACAGAGGATATGAATTATTCCAGGAATCGCTTTGGAAAGAACACAGGATACAGGAATCGTGGCAGTTTCAGAGGTCGTGGCAGTTTCAGTGGCAGAGGGAACAGCAACTACAGATCAGGTGATTCTTGGAATAGAAATGTCTACGGTGACAAAGTAAAGGGATCCAACATTACTAACAAGCCCATGAATCCAGAAGGACCAGATGGACAGCCACTTCGTTGTCTTAGTTGTGACTCAATAAAGCACTTGGTGAAACAGTGTCCCAATTCATATGAAAATATGTCGAAAGGAAATGTAGAAAATGCTGTACTGTTCACTGGCAATAGGCCACAAGAGACACTTATTCTTCTTACAGAATCCTCTAATTCAGCCGTTCTAGATAGTGCCTGTACAGCAACTGTTGCTGGTGAAACATGGATGAACTGTTATTTGGACTCTCTTGATCCTACTGTCCGAGAAAAAGTAGTTGAACAGCCTAGCGATGCGAAGTTCAAATTTGGGGGTGGAACTGTTCTCCAATCTAAAAAGATCGTGAAGTTCCCTTGTGTCATCGCTGGCACAGAGTGTGAAATACAGTCCGATGTTGTGACCAGTGATATACCTCTTCTACTTAGCAAAGACTCAATGAAGAAAGCAAAAGTGAAGCTTGATCTGGAGAATGATTGTACATCCATATTTGGGAAAGATGTTCAACTCCAAAGTACATCTTCTGGACACTACTGTGTACCAATCAATCAAATCAATGTGAGCGTTGAAGACACAAAGTCGGCGTTAGTAGCTTCAAAGCAAACAGAGGCTATTTGTGTCATACAGAAATTACACAAACAGTTTGCACACCCATCAGCGAAGCGTTTGAAATCCCTCTTAAAGGATGCAGGGGGTTATTCAGAAGAACACATGACATGTGTTGATAGAGTGACTGAGAACTGCAAGTTGTGTAAGCAGTACAAGAAGACTCCAGCACGGCCAGTTGTCTCCCCTCCACTGGCAACAGATTTCAATGAAGTTGTAGCGGTTGACCTGAAGGAATGGAAACCCAACATATACTTTCTGCATCTTGTTGATGTAGCCACAAGATTCAGTCTTGCAGCAGTGGTGAAAAGGAAGACACCCGAGGTTATTTCGGAGAGGATTATGACCTTGTGGATTGGCAGTGGTATGGGACCACCAAAGAAGTTCCTAGCAGACAATGGTGGTGAATTTGCTAATGAAGTCTTCCGTGACATGTGTGAGAATTTGAACATTGAAGTGCTGAACACAGCTGCATATAGTCCTTGGCAGAATGGAATATGTGAAAGAAACCATGCTGTCGTTGACAACTGCGTAGAGAAGATACTTGAAGACCCACCTAATTTGAACCTGGAAGTTGCCTTGGCATGGGCAGTGAATGCAAAGAACTGTTTGTCAATGGTATATGGTTGGAGTCCTTATCAATTAGTGTTTGGTGCCAATCCAAATTTGCCTTCTGTTCTCACAGACAAGCCACCAGCCCTAGAGAACACGACCATCAGTCAGAGCTTTGCCAAGCATCTTAATGCACTACACTCTGGAAGGCGTGCATTCATTCAGGCAGAATCCTTTGAAAGAATTCGGAGAGCTTTGAAACATAAGATCAGAGCATCAGGAGAATGTTATCAGCAAGGAGACAGAGTGTACTACAAACGAGATGATGACAACAAATGGAAGGGACTAGGAACAGTCATTGGCCAAGATGGTAAAGTTGTCTATGTGCGACACGGAAGTGTTTATGTCAGAGTACACCCATGTCGATTGATTAGATGTGGGCTAGAAGGTCACGACGAAGCGAGTGAAGAGTCACAAAAAGAAAACATAAACAACAATCAACAACAGGATGGAAAGCAGTTAGACAATACTGATATTGATGATGAGCATTTGCAGGACTTACATACAGAACAAGTCATTAGACCACAGCAAAGACAGGAGGACATTGCTCCAGTTGTAATTGAACCAAATTTGCAAGGTGAAGAAGCAAACGATGTTGTACGATTAAAGAAAAGAGTTCCGAATGTTGGTGACAACATAGAATTTAAAATGCATGGCGATGTAAGGTGGATGAAAGCCAAAGTTCTTAGTCAAGGGGGTAAAGCCACTGGGAAGAACTGGGCATATTTAAACATACCGGAAGAAGACAAGGAACAGCCTTCTGGTATAGACTTTCATAGAGATGTTCAAGACTGGCGTGTAAGTGAAAATATCAAAGAAGTAAACTCCGTTTTTGTTCCTAGTGCTCGATACAATGAATGTGAAGTCAAATGTGCCATGAAGAAAGAATTAGAGAGCTGGCAACAATTTGGTGTTTTTGACAAGGTTCCTTATTCTGGTCAAAAACTGATGTCTACTAGATGGGTGATCACAGAAAAGGAGTCAGGCGGTGTAAGCACAGTAAAGGCAAGACTTGTAGTCCGAGGATTTGAAGAGGAAACACCTGTGCAGTCTGATTCACCCACTGTGCACAAGGAGAGTCTCCGATTATTCCTTGCTGCAGCTGCCACACTTGGCCTTGATATACATTCCATAGATATTAAAGCTGCTTTTTTGCAAGGTCAGGCTATAGATAGAATGATCTATGTTCAACCTCCAAAAGAATGAGAACCTAATGCATCTGTTGTGTGGAAGTTGAACAAGTGTGTTTATGGACTTGTAGATGCATCCAGAAATTGGTTTCTTAGTGTGAAGAAGGAGCTGGAACATTTGAAGTGTGAAGAGTCAAAGTTAGATCCGGCACTGTTCTACTGGCATCAAGATAATAAACTTGAAGGACTTTTCCTGATGCATGTTGATGACTTTTTGTGGGCAGGTAATGACAGGTTCAAGCAAGATGTGATTTCTCCACTACGGTTGAAGTTTTGTTGTGGAAAAGAATTAGATTGCAGTTTTAGGTACATTGGACTGGACATTGAACAAGCTGATGGACAGATATATCTCAGTCAGAAGGACTACACAGAAGAGCTTAAGAAAGTGGATCGTGATGTACATCCCAGTGATGTCAAAAACAACATCTATCCAGAAATTGTTGGACAGCTACACTGGATAGCGACACAGAGCAGACCGGATCTGGCCTTTGATGTACTGGATTTGGCAACATATTGTGACTTAAATGATGCCAGACTCAGGACAAAAATCAACAAAGTAGTTAGGAAAGCCTTGTGCAATCAGTACAAGATTGTGTTTCCTTGTCTTGAAAGACTTGATATTTAGAACTTCTACTCTTCACTGATGCCTCCTATGCCAATTTATCGGACAGATGTTCAAGTGCGGGAGGATATCTCATTTTCTTAAAGGGGAAGAATGGGAAGACATGTCCAATAGTTTGGAGTTCGAAGAAAATCAGGCGAGTTGTGAAGAGCACCCTTGCAGCTGAAGCTCTGTCACTTGTGGAAGGACTTGATGCATGTTACTTTGTGCGAAATATGCTTCAAGAGATGTTCAAAATAAAAGACATTGTCATAAAATGCTATACCGATAACAAATCCTTGTGTCAAAATATTCACTCTACTAAACTTATCTCAGAGAAGCGTCTACGGATGGACTTGGCGAGCATGAAAGAGAGTGTTTGTGCTGACAACATCACAGTGACTTGGGTTCATACCAGCAACCAGATTGCAGACTGTTTGACCAAGACAGGGGCTGATTTTCATCGCTTGATTGACGTCTTGAAAAGTGGATTTGTGTTAAATGGACTATGAGAAATGTGCTATAGTAAATTGTTCATCACCATTTCAAAAACGTTTGATATTGATAAATGTTTTTTGATTTTGATTCTGATGATGATGACTTATATCTCTAGTTATACTCAGTGTTTTCTGTGATTTTATATTTTGGTGCTTTGATGATAATGTACATTCTTGGGTGTATTTGATGTTCTTCAGATTACCTGATTCAATAATACTTTTACATATAGTTACAAATGTAACTTCACACATGACTGCCTTACTTATGGATGTTTTAGATACAATATGGCTGCTTCATTTCACTAAACTCTCATTTTTATAACTTCGATTTCAGTATGTGGGTATTACCATTTATTTATGTAATATGATTTCATTTTACACGTAACCTTGTAAAAGTTGTTTTGGTTTGTTATTGTTTTTGTTATACAATTATTTCTTTTGTTTACTTCCACACAGGTAGTGTGTGCTTTATATATATATATATTATAGGATGTTTTACATGGATGTGATGCACTATATTTGACATAACATAATTAGCATTTCAATCTATGCTTTATCTATATCATTTTATGTTACATTTCTTTCTTTCTCCCTATCTTAAAATAATATCATTTTATTGTTTCTCTGTAATTGTCAGTATTTGATGTTGTGTTACATATATTCCTCAGGTGCTGGAGTCTTCAATAAACGGTATTGAATAAATGAGTGTTCTTCAATTTAACAACAATTACATTATGCTAATTTACTTCTAAATAGATAACAACAATCTTCCATTATCACCTACTAAAGATAAGTCCGAAGACAATAGCCTATAGCTGTATGCTGTGAAATTACTTATCACACCCACAGGATTAACGGCCCTTAATAATATAAGAAAATCTCAGATACCAAAGTATAAATCAATAGAATGTCCAGGACAGGAGAATTACTAATGCCATCAACTACATTTTAAAACTAATAGAAGGTGGACATAATTATTGAAATCTACATGTCACTTAATACTTTGTCGCACGATCACACATACAAAGTAATATTCAATGATTACATAGCATTGCATTCAGGGTCTATAAAAATGACATTTTGATACGACTCAATAAACCTGAAGAAATGTGCTGTACGCTTGGAAGACAAGACGGTGCCATTGGAACAAATAGAAGGTATATACTTATTGAAATCTAAACGTCAAGCAATACTTTGTCGCTATATCACACATACAAAGTAATATTAAATGATTACATAACATTGCATTCAGGGTCTCTTAAAAAGGAATTTGACATTTAAATACCACTCATAAAACTTGAGATTTTGCAAGAAATGTGCTGCAAGCTTGGAAGACAAGACTTTATAAAAGGCGTCATTGGATATGTATTTGACATGAATTTGATGTATACCACATCATTTATTAAAACAAAATTGGCACCCTAACCGAGTCTATTTTGTAGATCATAGGTCTTCAACAGATTTTTCGCATATCAAAGTTGATAAAAGTAATTGACGTTCGCAATTCATATATCAGACAAAGGACATTCGATAAAGAAATGATATTCACATTGTCAACCGAAATCCTTACAATTAAGAACAAGAACCTAAATATAACATGTTTGTATTTTTGCTTGCGATACATATGGGTTTTGTAGATAGTGCAGGCATCATGTGTTATTACATGCATGTGTGATCATACAGTTATAATACAGAGTTCGATATGGCTATGCAATACGTAAAGTCGTATTTCACTGAAGTTGGATACGAAAATTCGACTATAGTTACTTTTCTAAATTGAATTCCACTCATCTAAAATATTTAATAACGTCGTTATAAGAGGAAATAATTTCAAATGTTTGTACCCAATCAGATAACTAAGGGGCATGTAATAAATACAAAACCACACAAATGTTTCCACCCGTATCATCAGACTGTACTTGATCCTTGTAACGGTAGGATTTAACTCGAGTCACGCCACAACTGTCTAGCGGGCACCATTCTGTTTATCTGTCACCCAAGCGGTCTCCATATTGACAATACATGCACTCTGACAAACGTCTATTAGAAATTCCCCATGATCTCAACATGACGACCAATTACTAATCTCAAACGGGATGTGACAAGGTGTCCAAATGGAGTGAGATCCCTGTTTGGATGCTAAACCCATCGCAAATGTTCCGTTGAAACTTTATCAGATCTGATTGGCGAAAGGGAGTCGCTGCATTTGGACATGCTCCAAAATGACATCTAACATTCTTGAAAGGGGAACTTCATACTTTTAACAAGATCCCATTGCCGACCATAAAAGTTCCTTAGTGACGATTTCAAGCATTCAACAACGTAAGTCTGAGAATTTTATCGGCGAGTCGTTTAGCTCTTAGAATAAAACATTCATGGGAAGGGCATGTCCTGGCATATCGTATTAAAAAATTAAAACGTCATTGCAGTAGAAGATGGAATATCACTACTAAGGAATGGGAAGTTCGTGATATGGAAATTGAAATAGTCATGCTTTTTATAATAGAGATTTAAGGTTGACCGTCCTTCCCAATTGACAGGGATAAATCTGGGTAAGAAGCAGATGTGCTGTTTATCTGTCGTCTCATTGATCTCAAGCTCAACAAGATACGTCTTGCAGGTAGTCGATGTACCTGTAAGTAAAATTGAAGAGATACTATTTCTTTCCTGTGGATAACAGGGACTATAAATTCCGGTTAATATCAATAAAACTATGTCAGTCAGGAGAGGGACACAGTTGGTACCCATTTTAATGCTGAGTATCTGTGGAAAACCTTTCCCGAAAAAAACGGATTTATGTTGTCCACCAGAAACATGATTGGTCCTTCACAAACGGATTAACCACAAGCCACTCTTGAGCAGCCTAGCATTTACAAAATTGTTCAGATGAAACAAATAATAGTTTTCCTCACTTTATAGATCACACAGGATCACCTTATATGATATGTTTACTGGAAATTGATAAGCTCTTTTAGCAATGAACGGCATGAGAAATTGAGATTTAAATTTGTTGGAAATTTTGCTCTTAATCGATCTTCTCAATGGAACATAAATGATTTATAAAATAAAACAAACATACTTGTAAGATCTGAAGCGCTCTGAGTTGTGCGGAGTACATTTTATTAAAATATAAATGATAACACAGTTATCAGGAACTCTTAGCTTAGTCCCGAAATCTACAAAATACAAGAGCTTTGTCATTAATTGAAGTTCAAAACGAATAAAGTAAATCCTTAATAGGAAAGTAAAAAATTCATGGGATATAGCAACGGGTGGGTGGGCGGGTCCCTCATTGTTCAAAGACGTATTAATGTACCTAAGCAGAGCCTTCGAATGGCAAATATCTTCAATTCATTTGACACATTAACTATGGAATCAATAAACACTCGTGCAATTATCACGAATACCTGTTTTAAAGGAATTACTACTACAGGTATATTTTTAAACTAGCCAATCAGAACTAATGTAAACAATAAACATGTGTTTATGTAACATTTATAAATAAATAAATATCATCTTAAAAGTCGCATCTCAAATTATGCTTTGTTTTGTTTGTTAAAATTATGTCTTATGCCACACGATTTTTCTAGTACAGGAAGGTCACAATTTGATACAGTTTTATGAAATAATAACTAACGTCGGCCTCTCTCAGTCAGTACCATTCTTATCATTCATTGGTCGAGGAGGACTTACAGAGGACTCCTCCATGGCACCTGATCCCACCTCTTGGTTTCCAGAGGTCCGTGTTTGTCCATTTTTACCGGATTTGTATCTATGTCCTGGACATTCATTCGCTTTATGCTTTGGTATCTGAGGTTTTTATATCTAACAGTTTCACAAAGATATTTTACAATGATATAGAGTCTGTTGCAGAAAATTGGATGTTTTGTGAATCGTTGTTGTAATATGACTTTACTATTGGTAGATTACCTTCAAAGACCATGCTTCTAAGTGGTAGATCTTTCTTAAACTGTAAACATTGGATGGCAGTGGAAGAATGTCCATATAACGTGTAATTATTGTGTGATTAGGAAACTGTTTGAAACCATTTGATTGCCAAAAACAAACAGATTCTACAATACAAGTACATGTAGAATCGCAACCAACAGAAACTACATCACCACCGCAAGCAACAACAAACACCACGTCACCACCGCAACCAACAACAAACACAAAATCACCAAACACATTCAACAACAACCACATGCACTAACGCAAAAAGCAATAACGACATGCAGCACTGCAACTTACAACAAATACATCACCGCAACCAAAAACAACCACATCACCACCGCAACCAACAAACACATTACCACTGCAACCAACATTAAACAATTCACCACGCACTACTAACAAAAAGATCACCCCACGTCCATCAACAAACACATCACAACCAACAAAAACCACATGCACCACCGCAACCTAAATCAACCACATCACCACCGCAAACAACAACAAACACATCACCACAAACTACCAACACAAACATCACTACCGGAACCAAACAACAAACACATCACCACCACAACCACCAACAAATACATCACCACCGCAACCAACAACAAACACATCACCATCACAACAAACAACAAATACATCACAATCTCAACAAGCAACAAACACATCACCACCGCAACAAACACATCACCCCACCAATTTCATTGACAGAAGTCCGTCTTATCAATATACTGTAAAAATGGATATTTCCGCGTGTTGTTACTTACGCGATAATCTTATTCAAGTTATACGCGTGTGAGTTATTTTCGCGATACCACAACAGTCCTGTATTAAACAACAATTCTGAGATCAGCTGTTGGGACTGGTACGCGTGAGTTATTTACACAGATAACTATTCGTCGCGAATTCAGTGTAAATTATTCCCACGCGTAAATTCCAGCATTTACAGCAATTATGAAATATGCATATACATGTACTGGTAGTCTCTGATTATCGACAGAATGTCAGTATACTCATAGAATCTAATGGAGACACCAGTTACACAATCGAAGGTAATGTTTATTTAAGTTCCCGTTTTAAACAAACTTATCTTTGTATTTGCATACTCCTGTGTAATATTGAAATCGAAATTGAGCATATCGACGATGGATGAACAAAATATTAACATAATGCTTTATATAGAGAAAGATGTTGACTTTGACACCAGTCACCCTTACCATCGATGCTTTCACGTTTGTCTTTCTTAAGAACAAACTCAACAAAACTTGAATAATTGTTGATTGACTAATTTACCAGAGAGAAAAAGAAAATATAAAACAAGACAAAAATTCGTTGGCATAGCATGAACAAAATACATATCCACTATATAAAAAACTCATGAACAGTACTATAAATATTTCAGAAGTATTTGTCAATGTTTAAAATGTAAAACAATATTTTTAATTTGGCATACGGGGATGTGTAAATAATACAATAACGATCTAAACGGAACCAGCTGTGTCTTTGTGTGTTTAGCTTTTATGTAGACTTTCAGTTTTTTGAATATTTGAACTTTAATTTCAAGCAGTGTTTAACGCCATGCTAAACAAAGTTTCAGTTAAAAGGTGACGACTGGTGTTTCAATGGTGGAGGAGAGAACCCAGTTACATTGTTCCTGGGAAGAAACCACCGGTCTTCCGCAAGTGAACTGACAAACTTTCTCGCAAAATTCAGCTTAGGTTCCAGCGGGACTCGAACTTGCGCAGACCAGAAGTGAGAGAGACTTCAAGATTTAAAGCGCGATGCCACTCGACCACGGAGAGAACAGTAAAACCTGCTATAGCGGCCACCTCTATATAAGGATTACCTGTCTATAAAAGGCAGTTTTTTTTAAGTCCCTTGACTGAATACTTCAAATAAATTGAACCTGTGTATAAGGGTCACCTGCAGATAAAGGTAAATATTTTCTAGTCCCTTGGGTGGCCCCTATTTACAGGTTTCACTACCTCTAATTCAGTATATTTATACATCATGATGTAATTTGTATGGATGGCACTGTTTAAATTCTAATCTCTTCAAAACATCATATACGATCGTCATTTTTTACCGTGTTTACTTCAAGTTGAATTTCGTAATATTTATTATTTCGTTGTGTATGATATCAAGTTTTGTTTCGGAACTATACAACTATTGTAAAATCAAGCACAGCTGATGAAATCTTATTGGCATTAATGATCTTCTTGTGCATTAATTTTTTTTCAGTTTGAAAATGATCGTTGAAATAGACCAACATAAAATAAATAGTTATCCGATTCTCAAATTACAATTACATGTATAAAATTAAAAGACATACTAATCAAAACATGTGCACTCATGCGCTGCAATTACCTGTAGTCAGAAATCGATAAAAGACCGCTAATTTGAGATCGCACGTGTACCGTCTACTGCAGTTACGTCGATACGGAAAGTATGTAAAACATGAATGCATTTTTAAATTGCAGAAGTATTTCAGCAATATCTGCAGTTATTCATTTTTCAAATTAAAAATATTGTATTTCTATACATATACTATTACCACTTTAATTTTAAATATATTGCATTGGTATTGGTATTCTCCGACCAGTTTGACTCCACGATTGAAGAGACGTGTTAGCCTCTCCTTTGTGTTTTGTTTATTTGTTACCTTCTTTGTGGAATGTTGTAAACTCGTACCCATCTCAATTCATACCCATCTCAACTCGTATCTTCTTTGGCTAAGTCGTGCCTACGGTTGTCTGACTCGTAATCAAAACAATATTAATTGGAAGAGTCGTACCCATCGTTTTACTGACATATATTCACTATCATAGGAGTTATGGTTACACCGATGACTTAGTTCTCTTGCACATAGAAAAACTACACGGGCTCGATCATTATTGTACGTAGGAATAATGAAAATCCACAACGCTTTTTCGGATTGTTCCATTTTTTCGGAATATGATGAGTAGGACCTCAACAGAATGTCGGACAAGGTCGCTTCCGGTTTCGTAATATTTACATTGACAACAATTAATGATATCTTGTCCCAGTTCTTCTCCTAGAATCAAATTATTGATAGATGTTTGAATTCTTTCTTGTAACAACTACAAGTGTCGTCACTTTCGTGTAAGCTGTTTTTCACATCTAGCATCTAGCACTGCATGGTATCTAGATTTCAGGCCATATATATAAGATGAAATGTTTAACTGGAAGTGTTGCTGCCCGCATTTACATATTATTATGAAAAAAGTAGCAGAAAGGGTCTTTTTTACCAGTAGGAAAAATTACCAGTTTTCCAGATTATGTTTTACAGATATAGAAAATTCAAAAGGTTAACGCGCCACGTTATGTGAATTGACAATACTACTGTCAGCGAAGTAATTCCGAAGCCAATTCATTTCCACGGATAGTTGTATGACATTTCAATACCAAACGGCATTATGGTAATTACCTAGTTAGTAAGTACACGTATACCTTCATAAATAATTCTAAAATCACACAGGCGATGGACACGAGTCATCTAAAATATGAGTACGAGTCAACCATTTCACTGAGGTACGAGTTGTGATGGGTACGAGATGACCATAACCCATAAAATTATGTTGAACTCATTCATCTGATTTAGCCTTGAATATTACGCTACTCCGTTTGTATTTATTGTCGTTAGGAGTAAAAATCAATTTTCGATCTTCAAACTAAAATTATTAGAAAACAGAGAATCACTTAGAAGCATAATTAATGGGAAGATAATAACTTTATATAAGCATTTTGCAAAACACATTATCATTTAAAACAGAAAAACGTTGCTCAAGGTAAACCGTCAGTCATGGGCCTTTAGGGTACCCGATACCTAATAGGCCAAAATATGATTTGTATAATATGTAGCAACAGCCCTTTTCACAAAAAATCTTAAGATTATTCTTAAGATAAAATCTTACGGGTATCGTAAGATAAATCTTAAGTCATTTTCACAAAAGCTATCGTAAGATTTAATTTTTACTTAAGATTTAATCGTAAGTTTTTCTCTTACGATTAAAGTAAGCATAGCAACGTTTCACTTTCGATTCGCATGCGCATACAATATTTCCGGTAAGGCGTCACATGTATTTTAGTTGATGTATTTGCACTGAATATAATCCAGAAAAAAAACAAATATTTTTGGTGTAAATGAAATTCAATCAAGTTTGAATAATGATTAAATATAAAGTTTACAAAGCTCTACTTATTATAGATCTATACGGCACCAGTAAATTATATGTTTGTAGGCTATGTTTTTGTGTATTAACATTTTTAATTCTATTTCTTAATTGAAATGTGTGTGTTGTGTAGGCTTCATGTTTGCTATTTAGATATTCATGCGGTCACATGTTCACTTTTAAATTCATAAATTTTAAATTTATCATTGCACTTTATTAAATCTATCAATTTAAAATTGTTTACAATATAAACAGTACTTCCTTCGTGAAATACCTAGTAGTAAATTATTTATACGATATCGTGTTTTTATATTTTTAGATCTAATTGTATTTCATAAAAATTTGTGTTTTTTTTTACATTTATTTTACATATCCATTTAGATACACGATTATACTAAATTGTTATAGAATACAAGCCTCAGTGAGCATGTCTTAGGTTTAAAATTTTTGGATAAATTGTGAAGCAATAATTCATTTGAGACTATGGGGACACGCACCTTTGAAAAAAATAAATCTGGAAATTTGTAAGCTTCCAGACTCGATCTAACGGCAAGTTCAGTGTCCCATTGTTAATCTCAAAGGGATTATTTTCACAGCAAACGCCCCTATTGGGTATCCTTCCCTGGAAATGATGTTGTTTTACAAGCCCCGTGAGGTCGTTTTGAAGTTTTTAGACACTAAATTATGACCTGTTTGTCCTTCAAAAGTATCACATCGCATTAGCGGATATAGAAAATTTGTAAAAGTGGTGCCGATGGTGACATGGGATTATTACTTTTTAAAAACTTTTATATCATGTATATCTCACCAGAGCTAAACCGAGAATTTAAAGGGGGGGGGACTTAAGTCTTGATATTGTTGCTAAACGGAGCGAATCGCGAAAATTCTGTGTTTTTTTAATAGAATCTAGAGAAATTGAAGGTTTTACACCTATTTTGTCAACTATAGGGATCGCATTTCGTAAGGGGAATCGGGGTTTACGCTTTTTAGAAAAAAAAAGAAATTTAAAGTCCATAGACGCCTTTTTATACATTCAGACGCGACAATATGGCCTATGCCTGATAATCCGCTAATAAATCAAATTGATTATCTTTCTCAAAAGAAGATAACTGATTCAGCAAAAAAGTGCAATGTTAAATGTATATTAAAATCTGAGCAGAAATTCGTCCAAGTAGTCTCAAGGATTTTTTTTATTTTTAACTAAGCTTTGAGAGCCCTACCGTCCCTCTAAATCCGCCGATGTAATTCAAATATTTCCTGGTAATGATGATGATAGATCTAGTAAACTCGACTTCATTTGAAACACCCCTAATTATCAGCTTGGATCGACCTGTTACATGACGTCAGAGTGCGTGACTTTAAGAACGCTAGGATTTGGTACAGATGTAAACAATAGTGGCAGGGCTAGCAAAATTTAATTTTCTTGACTAAATCTATTAAAGGATTACAAAAGGTATGCATATGTTATGTTATCACGACAACGATATAGGCTTAGATTTCTATTGTAGATCTAAACCATTGCTATGATTATGTGACGAGGACAGTACAGTATGGTGGCCTAGATCTTCTGTAGTTTCAACACAACGTAATCGATCTAGTCCTAGATTTATTAACCTACTAAATACAAAATGCCCTCAGGATATGGGGAGGAATTGCATGATATTTTTCTGTACGCCTTTCAATTAAGTCTCTTGTTGTGTCCGCTAAGTTCACGATGCAGTGCCTCGGAAAAAGGCAGCGAGCTAACGGCTGGTCAATATTTAGTGACTCGTCGATCTATCTATACTCAGATTTTATTGTTAAAAATACGTTCTCTGCAAATAGCTATTCTGTTAATCATATCAAACAACATATCAAATTCATCTTTTTTTTTCTATGGAGACACTTACGATTATATTGATAAAATCTTAAGAGTAAAAATTTCTCTTAAGTGTGGGTGATAGCTCTCATAAAGTTACGACAAATTTTTATCTTAAGATTCACTTAAGATTTTTCATGAAAACCATAACAATCTTAATTTTACTCTTAAGAGTAAAAGTTATCTTAAGATTTTTTCTGAAAAGGGCTGCAGATCTAATGGAAATTTTGATTTTGGAGAACAGGAGGTCCCTTTTATGAAAAAATTCACCACAAAATCTGTTTGGGTTGGTTGCTATGGGATACGAATAGTACACCAACATTTTTTAATTACTGGTAACCATATGATGTGGGGGAAATCTTAATTCTGCAAAATAACGTTTTTATTGGTTAATATAGTATATTATGTTCTGAAAGGTACAAAGACATGCTATAAAATTTCTCAAAACTAAAAAAATCACTTCCTGTAATAAGATTATTCCAAAATATATTATCACAAAACACCTGTAATATGTATAAAAAGAGAAAAAAATATCCTTTAGGGTTTTTTTTTGTATTTGGCAATATCCCAGCCCCCTTTTTGAGCTTGCCGAGTAAAAAAATCCAGAAATCTGATGTTTTACCCCTGGCACTGGCATTGTAGAAAGACAAAACCTCCAAATTAGGCTATATATTTTTAATTAAGTATGATGTGACATCGAACTTTGTGATGAGAGGTATGTAATGACCTAGTCTTTTGATCTAATGACCTCTGAATCTTACCACTTTTTAAAAAAAAAAAATAATAATCTTGACCATAACTTTATAAATAACATGAGTAGAGCTTTCATATTTTGCATGTGCTATCCTTATGTTCTGTTTACTCAGTTGGTACCATGACCTAAATAATGTCGATTTATGGCGCAACCGGTGCCACTTGGCGTACACATATGACCAGTGCCGACATTATAACAATCTGTGTGGAAGATTTGTTTGAAAGTCTCTCAACTCAGCTACACGTTATCTTCTCATTACTTCTATTTTTTCCGGTATTTGTTTTGTATCTCACTTTAGAAAACATTTGTGTGTATTTTGTTGAATTGTTCCATGCATGTTTACCAAGTTTTATAAATTCTACTTAGTTTAAACTGTATTTATTACAGAAAACACATAGGCAAGAATACATTTACAAATCTATGCAGGGATAAGAAAACAAGCTTAAAGCTTATATTAATTCTTCTCCCTGAAAAGTAGACATCATAAGTACAATTGAACAGCACATAAAAAAACGCCTATATTTGAATATATGAATCATATACATACATGTAATATCAGAAGCTTTCCTCGTACCGTAAACCTAAGTGCATTGTAAGTTAACGATAGTGATCACGGTATCGGCACAACAGAAGGAATAAGAAGTAAGAAATAAGAAGTGACTCAGCAATTTACATATATGTACTATTTTCCTTTATTTAGTAGTTATGTCTTGTTATCATTTACTTACTTAGTTGTCTTACCAATAGTGATTTAGGACGCTATAGAAGGAGATTATTAAGAGAAACGTTTACTTTCTAATAAGAATTTTTGAACCGTCGAGAAAATGTGTAAGTTATCTTCTCGAGAAAGAGAGGGGTTGCCGTGCAACAGTAAATTAACATTTACTTGATGGGGCAATGTTGCAATGGTGCGTTGTCTGCAGATGGTATGATTTCTACATTTAAGAAGGAAATGTTCCGCTGACTCCAACTCGCCACAGAGACAAAGCGGGGAGTCAACAATGTTTTTACTAAAAAAAGATGTTCGTTTAGGGAACTACAGTTAAGTCTTATCCTAGCATGTAGTATCTGTCCTTGTCGTGTTCCTGCATAAAAGTGGGAAGGTGGTTTATTATGTTTTTTAAAGTGTTCTTTAAACGCATTTTAAAGGATAGTTTCGAACAGATGAAGATAATTCATTCCGTTCTCTTATGACTAGGGGTAAGAAGGAATTAAAATAGTGGTTTGATCTACATCTTATACTTCTGATATTGTTATACCGTGTTGGTCTTTCGTTTGGAATAGGTAGCGGAATAAGTGATACTAAGTAATCAGGTGCATCGTTGAGTAACATTTTCCGGAAAAGTAAAAGTCTGTGTAGTTTCCGACGATTTTCAAGTGTATCCCACCCTGTCTCTATATAAAGCCTTTCTATGCTAACTAATTTTATGGCACCTGTTACAATCCTAGCTGCTTCTAATAGGTACTGAAAATGATTTTTTCAATGAAAAAATAGAGTGATTTTGGCCATTTTTTAAAATAAAGCTACCAAAAACCTGCAAAACGACACCAAAATTAGCTCTGTACCTCAAGCGGTTGTCGAGATATGTTAAAATCTTTATTTCGATGACCTTTTTGCACCGAAAAATGAAGATTTTTGACATTTTTGAGCTATCAGAACTGCATTATCATTGTAGATGGTAATACTGATCTTTCATAAAACTGTTATATACCAACTATATTCATAAAAACAAGCATACATACCCTTCTAGATAGACCATACATAAAAATACCAGACATCAAATATGGCATGCCGTGCAATTTTTCCAGCACAATTGGCCTTCGGTACCATGAAACCAAAGCCGTAATTTTCCAGCATTTATTTTTAGGGACTCAACTTTCTAATTTTTGTATTATAAGAAAGTTATTTTACCAGAAAAATAACATCCAGGTATGAAATAGCTTATAATTATGGTTTTCTTGGCTGCTAAATACCCTATGTCAGCCTGATTCTGCTGCAAAAAAATTGCCCGAATGCCATATTTAGCACCTGGTAATTCTGTTACCATAAACAAAACATGTTTGACTTAAATACTAAACCTTTAAGCTACTTCCAGATAGTACATCCAATTTTTTTAAGACTTACAGCACTTCTGTGTATAAAAATATAGTCACCTGAACATCCCATGTAGGGCCAATTTGCAAAATGAACAAAAATCGAGAAAAATAGCTTAAAATATGGTATATTAAAATGTTCATAACTTTTTAAAGTTTTCAAGATATATCACTGAAATTTGAAATACAAGTAGTTTAAACCTTACTCCTTCATAAAGAATGAATAAATATATGTTATCTAATCAAGCAAGCAAGAACTTTAGTACCAAACTGTGACAAAAATTAAAAAAATCTGAGAAAACATACGAGAATGACTAATTACCCAATTGTACCACTATCGTTTTTGTACAGCCAATAAGTTATCATTACCTTTATTAAACAAGTATGCATTTTATTTAAGCATACAGAGAGCTTATATTTGAATAAATCTTATCAAATTTGTCAAAATCTTGCAAGAACCAGACTCTAACTGTTGATGTGGACATGTTGAAATTCATGGCAAATAAATGTTGTCTCGAAACTTTATCCAGGTCCTCAGCAAATGGCCAATAAAATGAGTTTCTTTTTTTCTGTTGTAAAAACTGAATATAAGCTTCATCCTCAGAAATTATACTGACAACTTGGCCAATAAACCACCCCTCATTGTAAGCAACAGCCACCCATACACCTTGTTGCGAAAACTTAAAGTCTGTCTTTTGAAATTTGGATTGAGCTTCAAGTATAGCATTACTATCATCTTTGATGCGCATACTTTGTATGCCAAAAAGCTGAGAAAGCGATATATTTCACATGTGTGTACTTAAAAAAAAGCCCAATGGCGATTGAATGGACATATCACAAAAGAAAAAGCCTTTACGGCGATTGAGTAAATGAAATACACATGTAAACGATAGCTTACTTTTGTCTCAGAGGTGAGGGTATAGTATTACCCCTCACCTCTGAGACAGAGACAAGCCTCGTTTTGAAATAATAACCAAGTCTATTTATAGTATAATAATAACAATTTATTACCCTCACCTCTGAGACAGAGACAAGCCTCGTTTTGAAATAATAACCAAGTCTATTTATAGTATAATAATAACAATTTATTATATAATTTACAATACAATTTCTTTTATTCTATCTTCATCATGTACATCTGCAGAAGCAGTGAATTTGTTATGTCAAGTTTTGGTACATCTGGCCTACGCCCTTTGCCACTCCTTAAAAACACTCCACATAACTGTCTGTAGATGTCATCATCTGAAAAAAATATCAAGACCATAATTATATTGGCCATGGATCACAAATACATGCATAAACGGAAGCATGCACACATACAACTAACAGATTTGATTAGATTATGTTTTATGTTGTTGCATCAGCAATTTTTCAGTCCGACATCTGCGACGAGACTGAGGTCTATTTGATTAATTATTTATGTGATGTGTGATGCAGATTTAAAGATCTGCTTGTACTAGGCCAGCCATAATCAGTTTTAAAGTGCTTGTTCACTGAAACACTATGTTGCAGATAGACATGATATCGCACTTTGACAGGGGAATCGCTACCTACCACTATCGGAAAAAAGAAAAACAAGATGAAATAAAGATCTTTGAAAATTGTTTGTTTTATTTACAAAGTTAGAATTGGTTTGGTTTGAATGGTTTTTAAGGAGACAGTCAGTTCAGGAATGGTGGAGGAAGCTGGAGTGCCCGGAGAAAACCACCGACCTTCGGCAAGCAAACTGACAAAATGTTCTCACACTAGGAACTGTCCTGTCCCGGCCGGGGTTCGAACCTAGACCATGAGAGGCATTATGATCCATAGGCCACGCCCTAGACCACTCGGCCCCTGAAAGTTAGAATGGGACAAACAACGATACATGTTTATGCATAACACACACACACACACACACACACACACACACACTAACAGATTTTTAAAACAAATAAGGATTGGGACTTGGAGCATATTATTTTTACTTAAGCAATGTTAGCAAGATTGTGGAAAACAAAACAAAAATTGCACATACACACACATGTAGGAAATTATGTTACTAATAAGTTATAACTTGATACTGTATACATTACTTGTCTGTTATATACTTATAATTACGGCTAAACAAAACTAGTCAAATGTGTCATGGTCATGGAAAATCTGAAAGAGACATAAAAGAAACCACAAAGCAACGTATTCAAAATAAACAGAAATCAGAATAAAAATTAAAATGTTTAAACTCAATACAATGAAACTAAAAATAAAGATAATAATTTCACAATTTAAAATCAAATAAAAATAAGAAACATATATAGCAGTAATTGAATGAAACAAAACGGGAAAAAAAATATGAAAAGCAAATTTTAAAATTTTAAAATTAAATCACGGCTGAGATACCAGTTCGAGTTTGTGTTTGCAAAAGCTAAACTTATTAATTAAATTATAAAACAATGACTGAAAGACTAGATAAAACAAAATTGCAAAGTATAAATTCGCCGATCAACACATTAATTCTCATTTCTTACCTAAATATTCTTCAATAGACTCCACAGTAAAGGTTGTGCTGCTTTTCGCGGAGGCCGCCATTTTAGCAAGAAAGCTAAACGGGGCATGCGCGATATATGCAGAGTCGCATCTACGCCATAGTTTCGCATTCAAAACTACTTTCGTTTTCAAATAGTTTACATTTTGTAGTTTAATTTGGTACCAAGATCGTGAAAATCGGTTAATGAAAAGTTAACAAAAATTGTCTTTGAACTTGGAGAACATTTTAAAATCGAAAATTTAAGTATTTTCCCTCAAAATTTCCGTAATTTTTTTTTATACTGGCTTTTAGCTTATAGTATCAACAAACGGGAGGTAACTCTTATACCTCTGTTAACCCATGGTGCAAATGCGACTAGGCATTAAACGGCGCAACCCACAATCGCGTTCGAGAAATTTCGCTGAAAATGGAGTAAAACATCGATAATCCTGTCGTAGCATGCATTTAAAAATGCATAAACAATACATATTTTAAAAATCCTTTGAAAATATAAAACATACAGACTGAAAGAACAAAGTCTAAACTTTTATTTCATATATATTTTATTAAATTACATCTAATGTATCAACAACAACTTGAAAGTAAAAAAGGCCAAATACACAGCTTTATATGTGAAAATAACCGTTTCCTGCTGTATTTCAAATGCATTTTCAGTACCTACTTCTAAATTCATTGCCTCAAGGTCGTGAACAAGTTTTTGAGGAATATTACACCAGACAACATCAGCATATTCAAGTACAGGACGAATGAATGAAAAATAAAGTTTTTCTAGAGAGGAGCGATCTAGAGTAAATTTGAGCTTACGCAGGATATTCAGTCGATTGCTGGCTTTCTTAATAATATCAAAATATGCTGGTTCCAAAGACCATCATTACTAAGAGTTACACCTAGATGTTTATGATGTTCAACTTCAACAACTGGAGTATTAGACATAAGGATATTAGGATGTGCTGGTTTATTCATTTTACGAGATATAATAAGTGATTCGGTTTTTTTAGGATTAAATGTAACAAGCCATTTCTCAGCCCAATTAGTAATCTTATCTATATTATTTTCGAGAATACGAGCAGCATCGGCCGGATTTCCAACTAAGATATGTATAGTAGTATCGTCCGCGAAGAGTCTGATTGGGCATGATATATCAGTGACAATATCATTAATAATTATCAAAAATAGTATGGGGCCAAGGATTGATCCTTGAGGAACACCGAAGGTCACTGGTAATAGAGGGGAAGAAGTCCCTTTGAGAACTACTCGTTGTTTTCTATTTGTTAAATAATCGGTTATGAATAAATTGAAGTTGCCCTTAATACCAATACCATTGAGTTTAGCAATAAGACCACGGTGCCATACTTTATCAAAGGCTTTGCTTATGTCCAGGAACACGGCACGAATTTCTTTACCGTCGTCTAAGCCTTTGAAGATATCATTTACGATACTAACTAATTGGTTGACAGTTGAATCGCCTTGTGTAAAACCAGACTGGAATGGAGTAATTATTTTATTAGAAATTAGGTGGTTGTGTACGTACTTAAATATACAGCGTTCGAAGACTTTGCTTAAAATACTAAGTAAAGAAATCGGTCTATAATTCGAGACTTCTGAGGCATTGCCTTTCTTGTAAATTGGAGTAACATTAGCATATTTCCAGGTTTGAGGAAAAGAAGCTTTTTTCAAGACAAAGGTTGAATAAGTCACACAGAGGGACACATATAACGGTACTTGATTCCTTTAGAATTCGCGGGTGAATAAGATCTGGGCCCTACCGACTTATTAATATTTATCATTGATAATGCATCTCGAACATCAGTGACAGTAACACGTACGTTGTCTAGTATACGAATATTGTTATTTTGTTGAATTAGAGGTACATAAACGTCAGAGTCGTCTAAAGTCGACTGGGAATCGAAATATCTGTTAAAAAGTTTTGCTTTGCTCAAGTCGTCATCATAGAGTACATCATTTTCTACCAGAGTAGGGATGTCCGAGCTCTTGACTGCAAAACCAGAAAAGGATTTAATACATTTCCACCACGAACGTGGGGAGCTTACAGAATTTGAATTTATTTTGTCAACAATTTTATCAGTGTACTGCTTCCTACATGCGCGAACGAGAGAAACACATTGATTACGAATTTGTCTAAATGACAGCCACGCCTCGCTAGTATCTAGTCTTTTAGCTCTTGTGTGTATTCGTGAACGTTTTCGGATTAGTTTTCTTATTTATTGTTCATCCATGGCGGATCATTTCTAATAGTGACAATTTTATTGGGAATACATTCTGACGCTTTGTCAATAAGGACGTCTGTGAAACGTTTAACAGAACTGTCTATGTCATTTTCGTCATATAGGTTATAAAATCAACGAGTGCTAAATTATTCCTTAAGGAATCATAGTCACCTTTATCATACATCCATATTCTTCGTTTAAAACAGGAACAAACAGGTTTTTTGGTATCAAGATGAATTGTTATTGGAGAGTGGTTTGCTAAGCTTCAAAACTTGTTCTCAATCCGTTTGCTATACAATTCGCAAATAAATATATTTAAAGCCCCATGACCGGCGATGTACGTTCAGTAAGTTGTTAATTATGATTTAAATGGCAATATGCTTTGCAAAATGTTAATATAAAGTTATTATATTCCCATTATTTACGCTTCTGAGTGATTCTCTGTATTCTAGTAATCTGAGATTGAAGATTAAAAAATGATTTTTACTCGTAACGACAATAAATACAAACGGAGTTGTGTAATATTCAAGGCAACCTCAGATGAATAAGTTCAACATATAGGTAACTCGTACCTAAGTGAATTGGTTGACTCGTACCCATGTTTTAGCTGACTCGTGGCCATCACCTGTTTGATTGCAGAATTATTTATGAAGGTATACATGTATTTACCAACAAGGTAATTACCATAATGCCGTTTGGTATTGAACTGACTTACAACTATCTGTGAAAATGAATTGGCTTCAGAAGTACTTCGCTGACAGAATTATTGTCCACTTCACAAAAAGTGGATTGACCTTTTGATTATCTTGCGGATGATTCAACTAAATTTTTGACGACACTACGTGTAACACTAAGAGGTTCCGGAGGAAAATATTTTTATCTAAATATATAAACAGATAATAACATTGGTGTGCCTTGATATAAAATATAACATGCATTACATACATTGTATGTGAGAAATGCGGGCAGGGGATTAAATTTCATAATAAAATACATGTTTCGGACAAACAAGTTGCCAACACATTTTAATCAAATTTATTGATAAGGGTTTAAATATGAATGTAGAAATTAATTTTTGGATACGATGGTATCATATAGCATTATTCTCCTGAGTGCAACGAAGCATACCTCAATTCAAAGGAAGTAAAATTTACCTGGATGACGTATACATCCCAGTCGTATATAAGCAGTAGCTTCACGTGCTAGAACCATTCTTATTCTCTGAGCGACGTGTAATTAGAAGCCTACTTCGGCACATGTACCTGTAACACGGGTATTTCAATATCAACCAGAACGTGGTTCTGGCTGTTTGTTATAATTAACGCTGTAATACAGCATTTATTTAACATAACACATTGTTGTTGTCTCATCTTTTTGTAAATTTTGCGAACGAATAATTCCTTTGCAGTTGTAGATATCAAGGGAAGTACGAGTCCGGTAAGTCTCCGTCGTCGAACATAAAATTGTCATGGCTGACAATCCAGATGGCGTTTTATCGCTTCTGGGTAGTGACAATGATTATTCTGAAATTGAGGAACTCTTCGGAGATATACCTTACACAAGAAGTAATTTTTCTGACGACAAACGCTGTACTCAGGGTGTTAAGCGTAAATCGCAAACACAAACTACAACCGGTAATACCGGAAATACGACCCGAGTAAAGGTAAATAAAAAACTAACTAAAAAACTTACCGGAACTCAGGTAAATTCCCAATCTAATGTCACATGCCTTGATATAAACGAATTAAAAGGCCAATTGGGAATTGATAAAATCTTAGAGTCCATTTCGGTTCTGTCTGAAAGTGTCCTCAACTTGGGCCAAATTTATGGCGCGCCCTTCGTACAATAATGCAACTTGTACAGAGACTGTAGAATCTACAGTGCTCAACAATGGTAAAAAAAAAATTCGATTGATAATCAAACTGTAACACAGTCTGATGTTAAATTTGTAAACAATAGACCAAATAAACAATTGATTTCTATTCCTAATTATGAGGATGATCAATCTAATGAATTTGATTTTGATTTAAGTTACTTACATTGTACTCCTTCCCCATCCATTGACGGAGTTAATCATCATGATACTTTTCGTAATGTTTTTGAAAATGAAAAAGGAACTGTTGAGAATGATAATGAGTGGGACATTCCAGTTAAACTCTGATGAGAAAACTGGGCCAAAAGTAACTGAGGCTCTAGGTAAAGCTGTAAATGCAGCTATTTCAATCAAATCCAGTAAGGAAAGTATGGTTGATTTGGAGAAAAAATATGAACGACCAGAAAATTGTACACTATTAAAGGTCCCTCGTGTTAACAAGGAAATTTGGGATGCTCTAAATAGTTACAAGTAATACAGAAATTTATTTCAAGTGGTATGATACCACTAGTACAAATGGCCAACATGTTAGTGAATAAAATGAATTAGAGCCCCAATCTTGCAAGAAAATGCTTGCCGATTCCATTAGCATGTTAGGGCATGCTTTTTATAATTTGTCAATGAGAAGGAGGTATGAGATAAAAAATTCCTTGAGCCTTAGATACAGGAAGATTGCCTCTTCTGAAATACATGTTTCTCAATATTTATTTGGTGATAACTGTACTACTAAATTAAAAGAAATGGGAGATATTAGCAAATATCCCATTGGTCAAAAAACATATGTTTATCAAAAAATGAGAAATAATAATTATTCAAAAAACTCATACAACAGTCAAATAAACAGCAGAGGCAGGTTTATGAGAGGAAGAGGACAAAGAAATCTCACCTATCAGTACAGGGGAATGAAATCAAAGAGAAATCATTACAACAAATAAGGGTAAGAAACCTGAATTTTGAACATTGGAAGAATTTCACTAATGACCAATGGATTCTAGATATTATCAATTATGGTTATAAAATCAAGTTCAATGATACTCCATACCAAGCTTCAGTTCCTTCCCAGACTAAATTCAACTCTTATTACCCAAGAGGTACAAACTTTATTAAATAAAGGTGCAATTGAAGAAGTCTCCAATATCTCAAATTCTTTTATATCAAATATTTTTCTTGTACCTAAAAGAGATAGAAGTTTAAGACCCATAATAAATTTGAAAAAGTTGAATGAATTTGTTGAATATCAACATTTTAAACAAGAAAATTTGACATATGCTTTGGAATTGATACAGGGAAATTAATTTTTAACTTCAGTTGATTTAAAGGATGCTTATTTCAGTGTTAGCGTGCATCCAGATTATAGAAAATTCTTAACTTTTGTTTGGGAAGGCAAATATTATAGGTTTTTGGTATTACCTTTTGGGCTATCATCATGTCCAAGAGTTTTTACAAAAATTCTAAAACCTATATTTGCAGCATTTAGAGAGAATGGTAGAAGATGCTGTTATTACATTGATGATTCATTGATTATAAATCAAGACTATTTTCATTGTTTTAAAGAAAGAGAGTTAATCACTAAGGAGTTAGATAATCTTGGGTTTAAAATTAACACTAAAAATCTATTGTCACTCCTTCGCAAAGGATTGTTTTCTTTGGAGTAATTATAGACTCAGTAGAATATAAAGTGTATTTAACAGAGGAGAAAATTCAAAAGATATTAAATCACTGTCAGAACATTAAAAATGTCAAAAGAATACAAATAAGAACATTTTAATCTTTAATTGGGCTTTTAGTTCATGCCTGTAATGCTGTATTTCAGGGTTCTTGACATTATAGAAATTTAGAAAGAGACAAAGATATGAATTTAAAAAAAAATAATAATGATTATGATTCATACATGATTTGCTCTGAACTGAGTTTGACTGAAATAAATTGGTGGTGTGAAAGTTTGAGGAAACTGAATAGGAAACCAATTCGAAATAGTCCAGTGAAATTTTGGGTTGAAACTGATGCATCATCACATGGTTGGGGTGCAAAGTTTGATGGCAATTTGACAGGTGGAAGATGGACACCTACAGAGTCACATTATCATATTAATTATTTAGAGCTTTTAGCAGTATTTTTTGCTTTAAAATCTTTTTTTTTTCACAAATGTCTCACCCATCCATATTTGTTTTAAAACGGATAACACAACTATTGTTTCATATATCAATGTAATGGATGGAATGCACTCTAAACAATTAGATCAGTTATCAGTCAAAATTTGGAATTGGTGTTTAGACCGTGATATAATAATCTCATCAAACATATTCCGGGTTGTGATAATATTTATGCTGATTCACTTTCTAGAAAATTTGTAGATGCAACAGAATGGATGTTAAAACTTGGTATTTTTCATAGAATTATTTGTAACCAATTCTTCACACCAGATATAGATTTATTTGCGTCTAGATTGAATAAACAACTGAATAAATTTGTATCTTGGAATTTTGATCCAGATGCTTGTCATATCGATGCATTTACAATGTCCTGGACTGATTTATGTCTATATATATTTCCACCTTTTAAGTTAATTGGACGAATTATGAATAAGATCTTTAATGATGATGTGGACAAAGCTATTACAATTATTCCTTTTTAGAAAACTAAAACCTGGTTTCCTTTAGTGATGTCTGCTTTAATTTCTATTCCAATCAGATTGCCAAGGTACAAAGATTTGTTAGTAATGCCCCATTCATGAGAATCACACCCCCTACAGAAAATGACACTGATCGCCTGTACTGTATCAGGAAAGCATTGTATGATAAAGGACTTTCAAAGTTTATTTCCGATATCATCATTTCGTCATTTCGAAATGCCACTAATAAACAATACCAGTACTGCTGGAAAAATGGGTATTTTGGTGTTATAAGAGGAAGATTAATCCCTTTACACCGACTGAAGTAACTGTGGTGAAATATATCACTCATCTGATCAAATCTAAACTTTCATATTCTGTTGTAAATACACGCAAGTCTATGCTAATTAATACTTTACCTTATTTTGGTATTTTATGGGTTAAGGAACCTATTTTAATTCCAAGATTGATGAAAGGTTTTTTCAATTTAATCCCCCAAGGCCTAGAGTTAAAAAGTTCTGAGCTTTTTACATTCATTAATGCCACTTAATGAGTTATCAATGCGACTACTAACATTGAAATTAGTTTCTCTCATTGCACTTACTACTGCTGCCAGGGCACACACATTGTTAGCCCTTGATATTGATAATATGTGTGTCTATTCTGATAGAGTTGTTTTTCAAATTCAAAAACTTTTGAACACCTGTACACCTGGGACACCTGTCCCCAAGGTTATATTACATAGATATAGTGAAAAAGACTTATGTGTTATATCAACTCTGAAAGAATATTTAAAAAGGACAAAGGATAGAAGGACATGTGTCTTATAAAACATATGATACCGTCACAACCTGTACTTTATCTAGATGGTTAAGGACAGTTTTACAGTTATCCGGAATAAAATAAAATTACAGTTCATTCTTTAAGGGGAGTTTCGGCATCAACTGTCTTCTTATCTGGAGTTTCTCTGAAAGAAATTTTAGAAACTGCCAATTGGCCTAATTCTAAAACATTTTTTAAGTTTCATTTCAAAGAATGTGAGGTAGATACAACAGATGGAATGTTTGCCAATTCTGTTTTAAACAGGAAGAATTGACTGTATTCTAGTACCAGTTTTGATATATTATTTATCATCTTAGATAATTTAAAGTACATGTATGGACTTGATAAAGATTCATTTTGCAAATTAAATATATATCGATAATTGAAATAAAATTGTCCATATTTATGGATAATTTATATATTCTGAAGACAAATAGAATTGTCTGGTTCTGAATAAAATTGTTATGCATATTTTCTCATGTTTCATTTTTTATTATCCACCACTATAAGTGAGTCATTGTCATCTATATGATTTACTTTTCATTAAACATTATGCATTATGCATGGCCATGAATTAATGATATAAATAAGACAAAGGTGTTTTGATGATTACCTTGCATCAGTCTATATTTAAAATGTACAATGTAAACTTGTATTTACATGTAAAACTTTGACTTCGATATGTCTGTACTTCATATATATGTTTGTGAACAACTCTTTAAACATGCTATATGATACCCTCGTAGAGCCAGATGGCGATATGTAATAGAATGAGATCTCCTCCAAGCATTTATTTGGTGTGAAGGATGAGGGCAATTCTATGTAATGAGCCTGAGGCTCAAGAGGGTATCATATACCCAACCCAGGTTATCTGATATATATAATATATATATATATATATATATATATATATATTATATATATATATAAAAATATATATATATATATATATATATATATTATATATATATATATATTTAAGATGGTGCCAAAAGGTTACAAAAGGTGAAACTTTGACAGATTCTGAGGGGTACTTTTTCGGTTTCTAGAATTCTGGTGTTTTACGTTGTTCGGAATTGACAGTGGTATATAGGCACCAGGGTTTTAGGACCAGAGGGAGAGAAACCGTCATTTTGACACAAGCTACTGTCGCCTGTACGTGTTATTGATGTCACACTTGCTGTTCAATAAAATCTCTATGATCACGAGCCGTTTATTGATTCTTGGTGGGTTACATAAACCGCGCCAGGTTATATGGCTATAAGGTAAAGGGGTCGTTAAAATGTTCGAGCTTTTGGCGATAAGATTTAGTTTCGAAAACAAAGATAGATGAGCATAGATGTTTATATAGATGGACGCCCTCATAGTCGTGCAACTTCGGTCCGGAATCGCGATGGACTTGCCTACCCGTAGTTGTGATCAGCAACGGAAGTTATCGCGAAGTCCGTTGATCTAATTCAATTCTGAAATTGTTTAAAAGCCTCGATCTGATTAGCTGACGGACGCGCGAGCACCATTTACTCGCACTGATTGGGCTTCATGAATAATAAAAAAAAATATGCAGGAGAGGTTTCGGGCGCATGAAACTACGGGTGGGAATAGCTAATCCGGACCGTGGTTTTACGACGATAGGGCTACCTATACTGTTTGTTTACAGTTTATATGGCAAATTTAGGAATCACTATGTCGGACTTTTCAGTTGATTATATGACAGGGGAGAAAGGTGTCGTGTCAATTAGTGCTTAGTTGTTTTAGAGGAACCTGTAAGGAACATACTATTAGTAGGGTCGTCGTTGTAAACTTCTTGTGCCACCGAAAACGTCGTAATTTTCAAACGAAATTGCACTGCTTGCAAACACAACACAATTGCCATGTATATAGCTATAATTTCAGCCTACTAAAACACGTGTAACTTGTTCGACATGGTCATTATTAACTGTTGAATAATTTTGTTTCTATTGTGAAAATATATTTGGGTTATTTTTCTGTGGTTGAAAATTCTGGGTCATTTTTCATTTTTCTAGATCAGTAAAAAAGTTATTTGGAAAACGGTTAAATTTTCTTACTGGTATGGGTTAATAGACCGTTTTGGAGTTGATTCTTTCTGTTACCGTTTGTCATAATAGTATGGAACTTCAGAGAACTTCCTGTTAAACATTTTATGTTATATATATATGACCTGGAATCTAGATACCATGGTGTGCTAGATGCCAGATGTGAAAAGTAGCCTACAAGGAAGTGACGGCACTTGTAGTCGTTACAAGAAAGGATTCCAACATGTATCAACAATTAAATCACAGGAGAAGAACTGAGACACAATATCATTGAATGTTGTCAATGTTAATATTACGAAACTGGAAGAGATCTTGTCCAACATTCTGTTGTGGTCACATAATACGAACACTAACTATTCCAACAAAACTGTACGGAATGGAACAAACCGAAAAAGCGTAACGGGTATTCATGATTCCTAAATAGAATCAAAGTACTGAAAATACTGATACGAGTTGATGGCAATCGTAAGTTTACTGAATATTTTTTAATTCGGAAAAACTAGGTTTTACAAAAAAAGGTGACTAAAACTCGGGTCAGGCATTTGGCATAACGTGAGTACTGGTGGCTTATTTATTATGCAAAAAACTAGATAGATAAGCGATATGATTATAAAATCTTGTGCTAATAAATATCGTTTCATCATATTAAATCTATATGCGACAGGGCAGTATTATACTCTTACGCTATATTTCCTATCTCTAGGCCAATACGTGTACATGTAAAACATTTCCCAACTTCAGAGACATCAGTTAAGGTCACGTGGATAAGGAATGACGCAACTTCTATGTTCAACTTCACAGACAAATCTTGCCAATACACAGTAAAGGAAACTTGCCAAACCTCATTTGCATATTGATCGTGCGCAAGAATTGTTAACAGTCCTGTCTATCGCTTTTAATGTCAATTCTATTACAAGAGTATAATGGTAAAATATAATTGAAAAGTAACGTTCTAAAGCAAATTTATAATATCTTAAAATTCATAAAGGACGCCGAACTGACCTGTCGCAATCCCTACAAATTTCCCTACATCTAAACCCTTATCCTCTAACAATTCTACCGACTCTGACCTAATCCCATCTGCATTTTCACTTGCAATTCAGGTAGCGCGCTCGACTCTGGATTGTGAGGTCGTGAGTTCGAGTCTCGCAGGCGACAGGTTGGTTTCCTGTCTTTCGGGTGAGACAGTAAAAAATGTAGGTCCCGTGTCACAGTAGGTGTCGGCACGTTAAAGAACCCTCACTGCACAGTGACCGTAAGTGCCGAGCACAGGCCAACATTTGAAGCCCTTCACCGGCATTTGGTGACGTCTCCATACGAGTGAAAGATTCTTGAGTGGGACGTTAAACAACAATAAACAAACAGTCATTAAATTTGTCATTTCATCATCTGTTTTCTATGCTCCTGTGCCTTTCCATATTTGTTTGCTCACGACTGCCTGCTTCCTATTGTATTATTGTATACAGGAACGATAATTCCGACAGGAACAAGAATTCGAAAAGGTGGGATACTGCATTTATTCCATACGGTGAAAGATATACGAGATACGATGTTTCCCCAAAATGAACACGTGATCTCGTAAACCAATAAGATTATTCGTTTCAATGTATTATAAAATATCACATATAAATATTGATTTTATGATAATGATATGATATAAATTCATTCCAATAGGAAATATACGTGACGAGGATTTATTCCTCACTTATTTCATTTGTTTTTGACTGTGGACTCATGTCGTGTATGACCGGTCAACAGAGGATGCTTACTCCTCTATGGCACCCGATCCCGTCTCTGCATTTCCAGAGGTCCGTGTTTGGTTAATATTCACCAGATTTGTATAATATATCCTGGACATGCTGAAGATTTATACTTTGGCATCTGAGATTTTGATATATTGTATATATTAGTTGTCTTTTTTTTCTTTTAATAGATTGCGGATGGTGGTCCAAATTATTTCGCGAATAAATGGGAACGACTTAATAGACTGCAAGATAAATTTTCGTCAGAAAAATCATTAGAGAAAACTAAAAACATTAATACGCGCTACAAGACAAATGATATACTACAGGCTTAGTTTACGACAGTAACGGACATTTTTACACTAGTCGCAGCGTTTGGAACATCGGACCTAATGATACTTATCACGAACACATACTTCAGCTGGTCGTCTGTGTTTAAATACAATACAAATCCATCACTCGTTTTCACGAATTGTTACGATCTCGAAAAGCTCATGAAGAAAATGACGACGAAATTTTCCGATAAAACACTGATCCTGCGTGTAAACAGGACAAACATTAGTTGAACAAATTCGCTCTGTTATAATCAAACGGGATACCCGAAACATCACCCTGATACAGTTATAGCCAGTACTCCAGTGGTCAGCGAAATATGATGTCGTGGCTGAGGCTGTCAGAAACAAGTATTTTGAGACCCCATTTTATTCCTGGTTGGATATTGGTTACTTTCGTGATGTTGCAAAACAAGATAAATATTTTGAAATAATCACCCCACCGGAACTGGATGTAAAACAACTGGCAGTCAACCAGGTCTACAACGTAAAGTTGACCATAGACAATCGTGTGTGGGTTGGTGGCGGCTTTTTTGTTGGATGGATGGAAATCATTTTGAAGTTTGAAGAATTATATGAAAAAGTTGTCAGGAGATATCTAAGGGTAATTTTGACAAAAATTCAAGGTCATGGGGTCAAAGGTCAAGGTCACTGACACCAAAGTAAACCGCAGATGTTCTTTTTGTGTAAAATTTTCAACACTTTTGACTTCTCCAGAACCATTGTTTCAATTTGAATCAAACTTGAACATGTGAAGCCGCATTAGGATTGTGGATGAAAAGGGACTAGGACCAAACATCGCTTTCATGACTAAAGATAGAATGAATGCATCAACATTTTTTTTATTCAATACATGTATTTCCAAAATTATTAAAGCTAGAGAAAAAACTGTTACCCTAAAATGAGCGGCTTGCAAAAATCTACAAATATTTCATTTTGGTGGAAATTGTCTCGTCGGCCCTTATGTGAGTTATTTCCCCTTTTTTTGGATTTTTCATTTTTGGATCTTTTTTTGGACATTATCTTGAAAAGTATAATAGCTAGAGTAAAAGTGAAAGAAGCAAAACTATTCAGAATGCAAAGATCTACAAAAAAGTCAATAAAGCGCCTTATTATTATTATAGTTATTTTTCCTTTTTGGATTTTTCATGTTTTTGGATGTTTAATGACATTATCTTGAAAAGTATAATAGAGTAAAAGTGAAAGATGCAAAAATGTTCAGAACGCAAAGATCTACAAAAAAAGTCAACAGAGCCGAAACTGTCAGGTCACCCATTATGGGTGTTATTTCCCTTTTAAGTGGATTTTTCATGTTTTTGGATGATTTTTAACATTATCTTGAAAAGTATAATAGCTAGAGTAAAAGTGAAAGATGCAAAAATATGCTCAGCATGCAAAGATCTACAAAAAAGTCAATGAGGCCAAAATTATCGGGTCACCCGTTATGGGAGTGATTTTCCCTTTTTGTGTATTTTTCAAGTTTTTTGGATGCTTTTTAATATTATCTTGAAAAGTATAATACCTAGAGTAAAAGTGAAAGAAGCAAAAATGTTCAGCATGCAAAGATTGCACGCATCAAAACTTACAGATGACTTAATGTTTAATTATTTCTCCATTTAACTTGTTTTCTCCAGTTCAACCTAGTATTTCTTAATTCTATTCGTCTTTCATAAGTTTAACTTGAGAATAATTACTAGATTTAATTTAGGAAAACTAGGTTTCTGTACGTCAAAATCAGAAAAATACTCATCGATATGATTCCCGGGCAGTTGAACCTTGTTTTTCTCAGGTAAGCTTGTTTTTTTCTTGAGAATTTTGTTTAAACTATATTTGTGATTTTCCCTTTTTGTGTATTTTTCAAGTTTTTGGATGTTTTTAAATATTATCTTGAAAAGTATGATAGCTAGAGTAAAAGTTACATTCTAGTTTTCACCGTTGTAACAATGAATGATGGTAAAGGTAACGAAACCTGTCTCACCTGACACCTGACGGGAATAAAATTAATACAATTTTGTTTGTCTTTTTCGCCGAACTACAGAGAATTACATGTGCCACATGCAACTAACAGGGGGCACTGAATCCTCCGGGACACCAGGTCCGATCCCGTTTAGGATTTGTAATTGCTTTTAATGTTGAGAACATTTGTATTTCCAATTTGTCGCGTAATACTTGTATTGCAGTTTCGATTATCCTTTGGTACAACAGAGCCGGGCTGGCTAAGTCGGTAGCGCGCTCGACTCTGGATCGTGAGGTCGTGCGTTCGAGTCCCGTCGGCGGCAGTTTGGTTTCCTGTCTTTCGGATGAGACAGTAAAAACTGGAGGTCCCGTGTCACAGTAGGTGTTAGCAAGTTAAAGAACCCTCACTGCTCAATGGCCGTAAGTGCCGAGCATAGGCCAACATTTGCAACTCTTCACCGGCATTTGGTGACGTCTCCATATGAGTGAAATATTTTGAGTGGGACGTTAAACAACAAAAAAACAATAAACAAACAATTGGTACAACAAAATAAAGTATGTAATGAAATTATATTTTCAAACATGTATCTAACATAAATTTTATGTACATAAAATGGTGGGCGAATGGTAATCGGACAACTGAAACTGTGTTTATGTTTAAGATTACCAGAATACTTTAAAGAGTAAAACGGGTCATATTGCGTGATGTTGTTACTAAATTTAGAATGTCACCTGATTTCCAGAAGTTCGTGTGTATCCAATATTCACCAGATTTGTAATATATATACTGTGGAAAACATTTATATCTACACTTTCGTATCTACGATTTTATGAACCACCCTTGCTCAGTCGGTAGCGCTCTCGACTCTCGATCATGAGACCTTGACCGAGGTCCCGGTAGGTGTCGGCGCCTTAAAGAACCCTCACTACTCAACGGCCGTAAGTGATGAGCATAGGTCAAAATTTGAAGCCCTTCATCAGCATTTGGTGACGTCTCCATATGAGTGAGAGATTCTTGAATGGGACGTTGAACAATAGAACAACAACTAGTCAGACAGGTTTCTTAAATGTAAAACATCTCAGATACAAAAGTATAAATCTTTAGGATGTCCAGGCCACAGATACAAATCTGGCAAAAAATGGACAAACACGGACCTCTGGAAACCAAGAGATGGGATCAGGTGCCATGGCCCCTGTCGACCGGTCACACCCGTCGTGAGTCCACAGTCAAGTCCAATGTTTAATGATTTCACAAAGCTTCATCAAAATATATTACCGTATGAATGATAAGACATAGGTAAAACCTATGGAGAGGACGAAAGCATTCATCAGCAGTTGTTCAGTGTCTTTAACACATAAATGTCCCGGTCATTCACTCCTTGTTTAAAATGTGCGTGACCGACTGTTTCATTGGTGTTAAATCTTAAATATAATCCACATGCTATTTATTATTATAATTAAATGCAACGTTATATGTTTATAGATTCTACTCTATCCAAGCGTATCCATCATTTCGTGCAGTTAACATTAACCGAATAATGGACGCGCTTCGTGATCGGATTCAAAGTACAACACTAGTCGTTATGGCCTAGTCTTAGTCTGCAAATCGTTTGCTAGTACGATAGTTTATTACCACATTTGCAATGCGCTTATAAGTAATGACTGTAATTCCGACATTTTGTTTATGTCTCGCGCAAATTTCCGACGTGACAGATTTTTTATTAGTAGTAGTACGGGTCCCGGATATAGTAGGAATAAAATGTGAGCTTTTCTACATCAACAATTTTGTAAAGAAATCAATAAAAAATTTTAATTCATTATATATGTTATCTTTATATATCAATTCTCCTGCCGCCTATGGCGAACCCATTTGTCAACTTATACGTTATTCCAGGGCATGCTTCTCTTATGACTGTTTTATTCTGAAAGCCAAACTACATAGATACCTTCTTGAACGCTTGGAACGAACTTAAGATGTATTATGGTCAATATGGCGATCTTGTTAAACAGTATAAATTCTACTCTCCAGGTACTATTCTGGATCACGACCATCATATACAGGGACTCTTTTTTGCCAGTCAGACCTGGAGCTTCACAAAGCTTGACCTTTTCATCGAATGTTACTTTTTCACCGAACTCGAGAGCTTTCCATGGAACATCTACGACGGGTGTGTCATGTTAACAGGGGAGGTTGACTCCTTCTGGACACCTTGTCCCATCCCATCTGGTATTTGCAATTGTTCTTCGTATTGAGACCCTTAGTATAAACAATTTGTGGTATTACTTCTAATATCCATTGTTACTTCTTCATTATAATGTGCTGTGCAATTTGATTG